>CAJHNH020003282.1:35000-75294 GCA_905116865.2 Candidula unifasciata | reverse complement strand
CAATTAATAATGTGTTTTTTTAACATGAAAATTTTTTTTTTATTACATTTAAATATTGAAATATATAAATTTAATGTTAATTTAAACGGGGTTTATTACATGCCAGGATTGTATATTAAATTAAACGGAAAATTTTACATATTTGTTAAAATTTCAATATAACAAGGGCTTAACCTAACCAACTGCCCAGCCTTTAAAGACAGAATTAAAATTTGGGGGCAAAGGATGCCTCCCCCGGGGTCCGACCCCACTGTTTTTGGGGGAAAATTCATAAGAAAGGCAGCGGGTTAAAAAAAGGGGAAAAATGGGGGATGGGCCGGAAAAGGATATTATTCCCAGGTGGTTCACTTGAGGACATAAAAACCGGGTAAGGAATGGGTACAAGTACACCCTGGTGTTTTTTCGCTTCAGGACATAAAACCCCTGGTGAGGAATGGGTAAAAGTCCAACAAATGCAAACACGCCCTTTTTTCTGTCTGCATCCGTCTAGACAGGAAATGCAGACAAGAGAGTCCAGCCGCTTTTGAAGCTTTGATTTTCGAGAGTTCTCTACAGGTGGATGCTGTCATTTACTAATGGGTCCTGGGCTGACAGGAACTATCACCCAAGTGTTGGCTAGCAGAGCACCTCGGCTAAACTAGCTGATAGAGACCAGACGCAGATATATTGCCTGTTTCTGTTTGTCTCTTCTGCAGAGTTCCAGGATCGCGGGTACCAATGTTGTTTTCAAATGGTTCTTCAAACGAGTGGAATAACAGTAGTTTGTGTGGCACCCACCGCTCCACATCAACCTTCTCAACTTGTGGAATAACAGTAGTTTGTGTGTCACCCACCACTCGATATAAACCTTCTCAGCTTGTGGAATAACAGTAGTTTGTGTTGCACCAACAACTCTACACCAACCTTCTCATCTTGTAGCACAACAGTAGTTTGTGTGGCATCCACCGCTCCACAGCAACCTTCTCAACTTGTGGAATAACAGTAGTTTGTGTGGCACCCACCGCTCCATATAAACCTTCTCAGCTTGTGGAATAACAGTAGTTTGTGTGGCACCCACCGCTCCACAGCAACTTTCTCAACTTGTGAAATAACAGTAGTTTGTGTGGCACCCACCGCTCCACAGCAACCTTCTCAGCTTGTGGAATAACAGTAGTTTGTGAGGCACCCACCGCTCCACAACAACCTTCTCAGCCTAAGGAATAACAGTAGTTTGTGAGGCACCCACTGCTCCATAACAACCTTCTCAACTTGTGGAATAACAGTAGTTTATGTAGCACCCACCGCTCCACATCAACCTTCTCAACTTGTGGAATAACAGTAGTTTATGTGGAACACACTGCTCCACATCAACCTTCTCAACTTGTGGAATAACAGTAGTTTATGTAGCACCCACCGCTCCACATCAACCTTCTCAACTTGTGGAATAACAGTAGTTTATGTGGAACACACTGCTCCACATCAACCTTCTCAACTTGTGGAATAACAGTAGTTTATGTGGAACACACTGCTCCACATCAACCTTCTCAACTTGTGGAATAACAGTAGTTTGTGTGGAACACACTGCTCCACATCAACTTTCTCAACTTGTGGAATAACAGTAGTTTATGTGGAACACACTGCTCCACATCAACCTTCTCAACTTGTGGAATAACAGTAGTTTGTGTGGAACACACTGCTCCACATCAACCTTCTCAACTTGTGGAATAACAGTAGTTTGTGTGAAACACACTGCTCCACATCAACCTTCTCAACTTGTGGAATAACAGTAGTTTGTGTGGAACACACTGCTCCACATCAACCTTCTCAACTTGTGGAATAACAGTAGTTTATGTGGAACACACTGCTCCACATCAACCTTCTCAACTTGTGGAATAACAGTAGTTTATGTGGAACACACTGCTCCACATCAACCTTCTTCAACTTTGTGAATAACAGTAGTTTGTGTGGAACACACTGCTCCACATCAACCTTCTCAACTTGTGGAATAACAGTAGTTTATGTGGAACACACTGCTCCACATCAACCTTCTCAACTTGTGGAATAACAGTAGTTTATGTGGAACACACTGCTCCACATCAACCTTCTCAACTTGTGGAATCGGACATGACATCATTTTTACTGAGCAGTCGGATTATCTTGTTGTCCAAGCTCATTAATGTAAGTACGTTATGTTTATTGTCTCCCCTTCATTGATTATTTGTAGCAACCCGACCAACTACCTGTGATCTAGGTTTGCCAGTGTGGGTAGACACAGGAAGTGTACCGGAAGTTGTAATGTTCATCCGGGGCTCATTTTTTCCGTTTGTGGTTAGTGATGGGTGGCGTTTGTGTGAGGCGGTCTTAGGTGGAGAATGTGTGTGCTGCGTCAGGTGGCGTGTATTATCAGTTAAGGTGGAATTTGTGTTGGGCTTTCTCGTGTGGAGGTTGTATGGAACTATGTTTCTGGAAGGATGTATGTTGTGTGCTCAACTCATTTACGTATTCAAGTGTTTCAGAGATCAGAGAAATTATCTCCCATGCCACGGGTAACAGCGGCTCCAAGAGTACGTGAGACCCACAGGTGACCGGACGCTGGACGTGGTCAGATTGAGTATCTGGATCTCGCCGTCAGGTCCCCAAAGCTGCCAATATTGATAGCATTCAGAATAATAGCCAACTCCCACTTTCAAGGTTTTAACACTTCAGGGAAATGAAATATTACGAACGAAGTCACCCACGTCCACTAACTTCCGTTTTGTCTCACTGACCGAGAGAATGAATCCACCAATAGTTGTGCAGTCTCGAAATCATTGTCTCTGGTGGGAGGTGACAGAGAGTGGATCCACCAATATTTGTTCAGTCTCGAAATCCTTGCCTCAGGTGGGAGGTGACAGAGAGTGGATCCACCAATATTTGTGCAGTCTCGAAATCATTGTCTCTGGTGGGAGGTGACAGAGAGTGGATCCATCAATATTTGTTCAGTCTCGAAATCATTGCCTCAGGTGGGAGGTGACAGAGAGTGGATCCACCAAAAGTTGTGCAGTCACTAAATCATTGTCTCAGGTGGGAGGTGACAGAGAGTGGATCCACCAAAAGTTGTGCAGTCACTAAATCATTGTCTCAGGTGGGAGGTGACAGAGAGTGGATCCACCAAAAGTTGTGCAGTCACTAAATCATTGTCTCAGGTGGGAGGTGACAGAGAGTGGATCCATCAATATTTGTTCAGTCACTAAATCATTGTCTCAGGTGGGAGGTGACAGAGAATGAATCCACTAATATTTGTTTAGTCACTAAATCATTGTCTCAGATGGGAGGTGACAGAGAATGGATCCACAAAGACTTGTTTCAGTCATTTAATATTTTTCTTTGGTGAACGGTGACAGATTGTCCTAAAAGCTGTATATAGAGCAGGAGCTAGAGGTGCGGAAGACCATGAGTTAATTATTCACTGGCAGTTCCTATTGTGACATCTACTGGACTTGTTGGTACTAATCAAAATGTGTTAGGGAGCTCCTGAATCAAGCTACCTAATTTATTTAATAGACGTAATCGACCCTCGTCTCAAGTCACTGCGTTATTTAAGGGACGTAATCGACCCCCGTATCAGAAGTCAATCCAGTTTCGACCTCTTTAGGATGAAATGTTTTATTTGAAGCCCCATCCTGGCTTTTGCCAGGGGCCGCAATATAGACATGACATAAATATGACCACTTGTCTGAACGCGGTTTCTGGGACCTCTCCACGGTGATCCTCATCCACGTGGTGGCACTTTGTGTCATCGGGTGTTTATCGCTTGTGTGATGTCCTGGTGGGGTAGAAAGTCAGTCAGTCAGACAGCCCCCGTCTCACGTCACTGAGTTATTTAAGAAATGTAATCGGGTCGGCTCTGTGGCTGAGTCGATGCGAACGCTTCGCTTCCTAATGCCGGGATGCCAGGTTCGATCCCAACTGCGGGCACTGCGCCTTGCGTTGGTTTCGACAGCGGTATAAAGAAAGCCGACCGTCCAGGAGCAATGGCAAACTACTGGACGTATATTGCCTAGAGAAACCACACAACAGCCAGGGGCTGTTAGGGTTGGTTCTGCAACGTCCTGTAAAGGATATGCAACTAACAATCGGGTCCCAGAGGGAAGCAACTGCAAACTAAGTAACTCATGTAATGCATCGATGTTTTCTTTGCCACATCCTCCCATTCCAGGCAGAAAGCGAAGGAAAGAATGGGCGCTACATCTTCTTGAAAAAGCAAAAGATATGGATGTCGGACGCAATTATTTTGTTGTTTCATATCCCACCCTAACCGTTTCGGGGGCCCTAATATATGAATGGGGTTTTGGGGAGCTGTATCCTGGTGATCCTCATCCGAATGGTGTCACAGTGTGTTTATCGCTCAATGTGACGTCTTGGTGGGTTTGAGCGTTATCCTCATTAAAAAAATGTGTCCTCACTTCTACTCATACAGACAGCCCCGGCTCTCTAGCGTAGTTGGCTAAACCAGATTGCGCGGAGACCGGATGACGAACTCCTTGTGGTCCAGGTTCAATCCCGGGGGTAGGCAGGAAAGCCACATTTTCTCCCAGATTTACGGTATTTACAATGGAATTAGGGCCGAAAGGTTGCGATATGCATAATACAGAGCCTAAGGGTTAACAACTCATGGCTTCTGGATACTAAAACAAAAAACTCATACAGAAATAGTGTGTACTGCGAATAGAAGAATGAGGGAAGCTGTCCAACTCCACCAAAATGCGTGCTAAGTAAGGCAGCTTGTAGAATAGAGACCAGGGAACTAACTGGCACAACTGGTTGAAGAGCCGAGGAGATGGCAGACGACAGTGCGATTGAAGACATGAGATTATTAAGCTGATCAGCTCTAGTGCCGGAATTCACTTATCTCGCTCGGTTGTCTATTGTTGTCGTGATGGTCCGGTTACCCCTCTATCTCTGTTCTCACACGTATTTAGTTGGTCAGTCGATTGTGTTATGCCCAGCTACTGTGATCATGTGACCCCAACCATATCCAGTCAACGAACCACTGGGTTGGTCAATCCAGTGTCTGCTGCTCAATTTGGTTGTTTGTTTCGTGTTCCTGTTCTCACTGAATCTCTTTTGCCCAGTACCGTTCTGGTCAACGATGTGAGCGTCCGCTGCCGATGAGACACGTCGACACGGCTCCACGGAAAAGGTTGCCAAAGGCTGCCTAGTTGTGATTTGATATAGAATATATTTTGTCACGTGATTGTACATGCAATAGAGCGAGCGCTATAACATGTTATATTTAAGAAAAAACACACAACTATAGTATAGTACAAAAAAGCGATGTATAATATTAAATTGCAGAAAAGTGTTGTTAAAACATTATAGGTATATTACAATAATACCCTATAAAATAATTTATAACAAACAATAAGTGCAAAAAAAAAAAAAAAATGATTGTTCCGATTTTGTTGTTTTTGTTGTTATTATTGCTTCTGTTTATATGTTCTGTGAGATGTTTCTGTGAAATTTAAATATCTTGGCTCCCACATATGTAACAGTGGCAGCTGTACTGTGGCAGTATCTGTATCAATAATGGCCGGTCCGTCGGATTATGCTCACTTGGCCATGAGTACCCTGATTTCATTTCTTCTCTCTTGATTGTGAATATTTAATATCGACTCTTCCTCTCAACATCAGATAAACGATAACACAGATGAAAATCATCAATGTCCTTTTCTACTACAATTCTCTTTATGCATGGCGTTATGGCATTAGTGATGTTCAGTCATTTCGTTTAGCTCTATTCTTGTAATTTGTCCGTCCAAGCGAGCCATGACTGGTCTCCTACAGTGTCCAGAACTACTTTATGACTGGTCTCTTGTCGTCTGTTTTCCCTGCAATTCTTGTCAGCCATTAAATAGTTTTGTATTTCTGTTTGTTGCAACCAACAAACCTAGAGGCCTCATTGCCATGTATTCTGTTGCAACCAACAAACCTAGAGGCCCCATTGCCAAGTATTCTGTTGCTAACAACTTTAGACGTCCTTGGAGAAAACCTGTTTTCAGTAATCTGGCTAACTCATTGTCTGTCCTGACTGTATCAGCCTGAATTCCATGTTCATTTGAGATTCCATATTTGCTTTCCCCTTCTTTTGAGATTCCATATTTGCTTTCCGTGTTAATTTGAGATTCCATATTTGGTTTCCATGTTCATTTGAGATAGCACATTTGCTTTCCATGTTCATTTGAAATTTAATATTTGCTTTCCATGTTCATTTGATATTCTATATTTGCTTTCCATGTTCATTTAAGATTCCATATTTGCTTTCTATGTTCATTTGAGATTCCATATTTGCTTTCCATGTTCATTTCAGATTCCATATTTGCTTTCCATGTTCATTTGAGATTCCATATTTGCTTTCCAGAGTCAAAATGTGAACATTTTCAGGACCTCAAGAGACTCTATTGGCAGTGGTGAAACGTCGCAAGCTGTGTGGTGAGAAGTCGCAAGCTGTGTGGTGAAACGTCGCTAGCTGTGTGGTGAAACGTCGCTAGCTGTGTGGTGAAACGTCGCTAGCTGTGTGGTGAAACGTCGCTAGCTGTGTGGTGAGACGTCGCAAGCTGTGTGATGAAACGTCGCAAGCTGTGTGATGAAACGTCGCAAGCTGTGTGGTGAAACGTCGCAAGCTGTGTGGTGAAATGTCGCTAGCTGTGTGGTGGGACATGATTCTATTGTCAAGACTCAGCTTCAAGGACAACTAGGGGGTAGTCGCGGGCAAAGTAGAACATAAAATGACAACATCAAGGACAACTAGGGGGTAGTCGCGGGCAAAGTAGAACATAAAATGACAACATCAAGGACAACTAGGGGGTAGTAGAGGGCAAAGTAGAACATAAAATGACAACATCAAGGACAACTAGGGGGTAGTAGAGGGCAAATTAGAACATAAAATGACAACATCAAGGACAACTAGGGGGTAGTCGCGGGCAAAGTAGAGCATAAAATGACAACATCAAGGACAACTAGGGGGTAGTCGCGGGCAAAGTAGAACATAAAATGACAACATCAAGGACAACTAGGGGGTAGTAGAGGGCAAAGTAGAACATAAAATGACAACATCAAGGACAACTAGGGGGTAGTAGAGGGCAAAGTAGAACATAAAATGACAACATCAAGAGACAACTAGGGGGTAGTCGCGGGCAAAGTAGAACATAAAATGACAACATCAAGGACAAACTAGCGGGGTAGTCGCGGGCAAAGTCAGAACAATAACAAATGACAACATCAAGGACATCTAGGGGGTATAGTCGCGGGCAAGTAGAACATAAAATGACAACATCAAGGACAACTAGGGGGTAGTCGCGGGCAAAGTGAACATAAAATGACACAACAGAGAGACAACTAGGGGTAGTCCGCGGGCAAAGTAGAGACATAAAATGAAAACATCAAGGACATCTAGGGGGTAGTCGCGGGCAAAGTAGAACATAAAATGACAACATCAAGGACAACTACGGGGGGTAGTAGAGGTCAAAGTAGAACATAACATGACAACATCAAGGACAACTAGGGGTAGTAGAGCGGCAAAGTAGAACATAAATGACAACATCAAGAGACAAACTAGGGGGTAGTCGCGGGCAAGTAGAACATAAAATGACAACATCAAGGACAACTAGGGGGTAGTCGCGGGCAAAGTAGAACATAAAATGACAACATCAAGGACATCTAGGGGGTAGTCGCGGGCAAAGTAGAACATAAAATGACAACATCAAGGACAACTAGGGGGTAGTCGCGGGCAAAGTAGAACATAAAATGACAACATCAAGAAATGGACAGGAATAAATTATGATACACTTGCTCAACAAGCGGAAGACAGAGGAAAGTGGCCAGTTTTATGTGCTAGTGCTTCCAACTATGCTATCAGTGACAAACGTGGACACTTACATCCTCCAATGAACGTACAATTGTGACAACAGAGATGAAATGCCTTAAAAGAGCTGCAGGAGTTTCAAGGAAAGACAGAATACGAAATCATAAAATCAGACGAATGCTAGGAATAAAGCCAGTCTTACAGGTCATCAAAGAACAACAAATGAAGTGGTTTGGACACCTAACAAGAATGCCCTGGTACTATCCGCCACAGTGAGCCACACTAAAACGTTACAACGGGTATAGAGCGAGTGGAAGATCTCGGAAAATATGGAGTGATGGCATTAAGAACAGCCTTACAGAAATGAACATCAGTCTTAATAGTGCTCTTGACAGAGCTCATCAAAGAACATTACATCTCCCCCCGACACTTCTATATGGTACAAGGTGGAAGAGAAGAAAGAAGAAGAAGAAGAAGAAGAAGAAGAAGAAGAAGAAGAAGAAGAAGAAGAAGAAGAAGAAGAAGAAGATAGAAGAAGAAGAAGAAGAAGAAGGAGACGGAGAAGGAAAGAAAAAGAAGAAGAAAGAAAGAAGAAGGAAGTCATAAGAAGAAGAAAGAAGAAGAAGAAGAAGAAGAAGAAAGAAGAAGAAGAAGAAGAAAAAGAAGAAGAAGAAGAAGAAAACTTCCACAGATACAACTCCACGACCCTAACGGGTCACAGGTTATGTTAGTTAGTTAGTTAGTTAGTTAGTTGGGTTATCCTCATTGCACTCCGGACATGTCCATAGGTGCTCAGATCCTCCCCTCAGTATGAAGCCCAACGTCCGATGGCTAATAGTACCAGTTCTATGTTGATTAACAAGTCTTCTGGCGTAGCTGGTGTGCGTCTCGTTTTTTGCTGTGCCGATCTTAATTCCCAAGTCTGCCATTCTGGCGAGTGATGTGGATTCACTGCCACCAAAGTCGTCTATCCTTCCCATTTCTCTGAGGGCATTGATAATATCAGCATGATCCATAGGCTGACCGTCGGTAGTGATAGCGGATCCAGCCAACCTGTCAGCTCTTTCATTTCCATCGACGCCTGCGTGTCCCGGAACAAAAATAAAGGTCACTCCACGGACAGTGGACTTCTGTAATGATTCAAGCCATTGTCTTCGCACTGAACCTTCCTGAACCCTCCGGATCATACTCATTGAATCACTGAGTATACACACGCGGGTGTATTTTTGTGTTTCAAGCCAGGCAAGCGCTTGTGTCACTGCCATCACCTCCATCGTCATGCTGCTGGTTGTCATGGAGAAGGCGCCGTTGGCTTCTTTGACTGTTCTGCCCGCTGAGCGTGCTGTAAATGCCCATGCGCTTCTTCTTTGGCGTATAACGGATCCGTCTGTATAGATTATTGCATCTGCTTCGTCTGAATTTTCACCGATGAGAGCGTTGACCTCTGCATTAACAGCAACAGGATTCTCTTCTCTACATCGCCTGTTGAGTGTGTGACAATACAGGAAAATGTACAAATAAACGCCTGAGGCACAGGTATCCATTCTGCACCAGGTATGATGTCGGTTAGGCTGCATATTTGCCTAATAACATCTTCTGCCCGACCTAGCCACAGATTCCCCCCTTCAGTCTGTCGCCCTTTTCACTAAAAAAGCGCTTGATGCAGTGGGTGTTTCTTATCAGCACATATTTTGAGATATGCCCGAGCCCTCTACATCCTGATCCTTTGGTTCATTGTTGGAAAGTCAAGTAGATACCTCATTGCTCCACAGGATGTGTCTCTAGTACATCCCAAAATAATGCGCATGGCTTCATTTTGCACCTTTTCGAGTCGTTCAATCTGGTAGCACTGACAGTGAGGATGGCCAGAGCGTATTCAATGGGGGAAAGGACCAGACCGTAGAATAGAAGTATTAGTAGTCTTTGCTCAATGTTGTAAGCAGCCATAATCCTCATTGCAGATAGACCTTTGCGTGCTTTTGTTATCACATGGTCAACGTGTTCCCTGAATGACAAGCTGCGATCGAACTCACCCCGAGAAGAAACGTCATAACGTTGGTTCTGATCAATACATTATCACGCATTTTCACTTCTGGTAAGTCCGACTTGACAATGTGATTGTTCAAAGAGAACCATGACACTGATGCCTTCGAAGGATTGACATAGGCATTGGAACCATCACACCAGGCGGCAATTCGATCGAGTTCTTTGTGCATAGTGCTGGCGATCTCCTGTCTATCACGCCCTCGTCGATAAATCAAAATGTCATCAGCAAATGACAAAGTCCTCCCCTTTCCATTCAACTGCTGCTCAGTGATCATCACCGTATAAACGTTGAATAAGACTGGTGATAGCGGTGATCCCTGTGGCAAGCCTGGACATATCGTTTGCGGTTCTGAGGACCAGCTACCACATCTTAGTGGTATGTTATGTTTTGTTATGAGATGTGAAACTGCACTTCTCTTATTGAAAGCGCAAGATTTCCTCTTTTAATTTTGGACCCGTGTTAGCGTTCAGATTCTGACTGGATATTTGATCGGGTGTCAACAGCAACTACTAGCATGTCTACTACTCGCTGGTTGCCGACGAAGAGGACGTAGGTTATATAGGAATGTCCCAGGGGCAAGGATGACAATTCTCGATTCAGTCATTCAGTTCTCATTTAAGGTGACATACATTAACAGCACTTTGGTTAAGAATTACCTAATTGGAACTTTGACCCTAACCAAAGTATCGGAGTTTGTGGCTCACACCTTGAGCCGCCAATCCCTAACCCCCTCCCCACCGTCAACCCCCCCCCCCCCTTCCTCAACTCTGCCCTGCTCAAACATACTTGGTCGTGGTAAGTATAACCTCTTACTTGTATCTGGACCAGACACAGACATCTCGTCCAACTAGCAATGTCCTTATTGAAGTGTCAGCAACGTATGTTCGTTTTGTCCACCAGATTAAAACATGTAATGCAACAACATTCAACTTAGGAATGGAGGTGGAGGCGGTCCCTGTAGCTTTCTGCTGGCTAGAAAACACGACAAACACACATACACACACACACACGCACGCACGCACACGACAAACACACACACACTTACACACGCGCACACACGCACACAGACATACACACGCGCACACACACACACATACACACTGTCATTGTAAGTGACTCAGAAAGCCTGCGGAGGAAGGTAAGGACAGGCAGCTTTGTGCATGCTTCGCTGCAGTTTTGTTTGTTCCCTCCTGGTAATGCCGGTGTGTGGTTTAAAAACAAAAACAAAAAGTTGGACAGAATGGCTGGCTTGCACAACTTGGTAGAAGATCAATGATAAGACAGAAGTGGTTAAGGCCTTATGAAATACCTGCACACATTTGAACAGCAAATTGATAATATCAGTTTCGTGAGAGTGTAAAACAAATTGTCTCATTTGCCATCATCACTACGTTTTCAAGATGATGGTGATGATGAGATAATGAGGATGAGATCATGTTGAAAATAATTTGATTATAAGGTGGTTTATGACAGTGGTTAGAGGATGCTGAGTATGATGATGATAATGAGTTTATGAGTTTGATGAGATGATGATGATAGTAACGATGAACTGATAATGATGATTTGGGATGAGATGATAATGAAATGATGATAAGATGATGAGATGATGATGATAGTAACGATGAACTGATAATGCTGATGAGATGATGATGATCAGATGATGCGAGGATAATGAAGAAGATGGGATGATGATGACAAGATGAGTGGGATGATGATGATGGTAATGGTGAAATGATGATACTGAGGATCATGAGGAAAAGGATGAGATAATGATGAAATGATGTGATTATGATGATTAGATAATGAGATGATCAGGATGATAATTATGAGATGACAATGAGATGATGGTGAGATGATGGTGATGATGATGGTGATGATGATGATGATGATGATGATGGTGATGACGATGGTGATGATGATGGTGATGACGATGGTGATGATGATGGTGATGATGATGGTGATGATGATGGTGACGATGATGGTGATGATGATGAGGAGATTGGGATGCTACTGATGATCATGATATTGAAACTGATGATGATTGATTGTGAAATTAAGATGAAAATAATAATGAAAATGATGTTGTTTATGATGAAAATGATAGCGGCAGTTGTGGTGATGATTATTTATGATGATGACGAGATGATGATGGTGATGACGAAGACATGATGATGAGATAGTGATGATGATGATGATGACTATCAACACGCAATATCGTAAATGTGAAAGAACATCCTAAGTTGAATCTGTGAGTGTTCTTGAACAGATGAATGAACAAACGAAAAGAACAATTCGATGTGCTTACAACCGATGTAGAAAAAAGTTTTAGCAATCACCATGAGAGATGCTTTTCCTACCAAACGTAACTCCACCAATGAGGGACCTAAATTGATCTTGACTTTTCACCCTAACAATGTGGTTGCTTCCAAAGTATTCTTTCGTCATTTGGACATCCTCCGCTCTGATCCGGACACCAAGATTATCTTTAGTGAGAAACCTAGATTAGTTTACAGACGAGATCGCAACCTTAAAGACATACTTGTCCGAAGCCGACTCCCACCGATCCATACAGCACTTCCTCTTGGGACTACTCAGTGCTCACGCAGCACCTGCAAAACATGTCCTTTCGTTGTCCAGACTTCTTCGGTCAGTTTCCCTAATGGTTCTTTTCAAATTAGGGAACCTTTTACTTGCGAATCCCGCAACGTAATTTATGCAATTATCTGCAAACGATGCAGCATGGCATACATTGGGGAGACTGGCAGGATGCTAGCTGATCGTTTCCGGGAACACCTCTCTGATATCGACAAGAAGACACTCAAACCAATCCCTCTTCATTTTAATAGCCCTGACCACAGTGGTAAAGATGACATATCTGTCACAGCATTAAAATCTTGCTCTGGCGATCATACTACCCGCCTCGCTTTGGAAAATCGCCTTATCCACAGCCTTGGCGTTCTTAGTCCAAGAGGTATCAATATCCAACATACCTTCATCTAAATAGTTCTAATCTTATTACATTTTAAATGTTAATTATTTTATTTTATTTCATATTATTACCATATTCTATTTCTTATCAATATCATTTATGTATCATTAACACTTGCATTTCTTTTATTCCCAGTATTGTGACTATATATTTTTTAGCCATCGTTTATTTTATTTTATTTCATTTATTCCGCATCAAATTTTTTAAACGTCGCTCACGTCACCCCTTAGAGATCTACATACTCTCCATTCCTCGTTTGTGTAGTCCACTTGTGTTTGAAAAAGGCTGCCTGGCCGAAACGTTACGTTGTGTTGTTTTGTGCACGTTTTCCTCTTTCCCATTTTGTTGAGCTTTTTAGTCAAATTTCTCTGGAATTCATACAACCGATGTAATACTGAATGTTGAATTAAGAATCGACATCACAGCAGTCGGGACACTCCCGAATTGGCTCCGTCCCCATCTTCAGCAGCAAGCGAAGAGTTCCAATTCCGATGGCACAGGTAACCGTCTGATTGTACATACATCTCACCTTGCCTTGAGTGTCCAGCGTCAGCCAGATCCCCTGGTAACTCCTCGCAGCGCCATTCTCCTCAGACCAACTGATCGGTCTGCGCCTCTGCACTGTTCACTCGCTCCCAAAGAGCCCTAACAATATGTGCTACTGGAGCGACTGGAGTGTACACACAGCTGGTTGCAAGAGCCGGACTATCTAGGGATATGTTCGGTGTGTACACACAGCTGGTTGCAAGAGATGGACTATCTAGGGATATGTTCGGTGTGTACACACAGCTGGTTGCAAGAGATGGACTATCTAGGGATATGTTCGGTGTGTACACACAGCTGGTTGCAAGAGATGGACTATCTAGGGATATGTTCGGTGTGTACACACAGCTGGTTGCAAGAGATGGACTATCTAGGGATATGTTCGGTGTGTACACACAGCTGGTTGCAAGAGATGGACTATCTAGGCATATGTTCGGTGTGTACACACATCTGGTTGCAAAAGATGGACTATCTAGGGATATGTTCGGTGTGTAAACACAGCTGGTTGCAAGAGACGGACTATCTAGGGATATGTTCGGTGTGTACACACAGCTGGTTGCAAGAGATGGACTATCTAGGGATATGTTCGGTGTGTACACACAGCTGGTTGCAAGAGAAGGACTATCTAGGGATATGTTCGGTGTGTACACACAGCTGGTTGCAAGAGACGGACTATCTAGGGATATGTTCGGTGTGTACACACAGCTGGTTGCAAGAGATGGACTATCTAGGGATATGTTCGGTGTGTACACACAGCTGGTTGCAAGAGATGGACTATCTAGGGATATGTTCGGTGTAATTCAAACCATACAAATCAAACAATTTTTCGAATTCAAGCATGTCGGTTTCTCCACACACACACACACACACACACACACTCACACACACACACATACTCACTCACTCACTCACACATACACAGACGCGCGCACACACACACACACACACACACACTCACTCACCACATGCACACGCGCACACACACGCACCCAAACACGCACACACACACAGACACACGCACACACACACACACATACTCACTCACTCACACATACACACACACACCACACGCACACACACACACACACACGCAGGCACACACTCACACGCGCACACGAAGAAAGAAAAATAGCAACCGGAAATTCACCGAGAGCTGCTCTGCACCAAACGACAGTGGAAGTGTACGTCCTTGAACTTCCCGACCAACGACAAGGCCGTCTTCACCCCCAGAAGCATCTACCATCTGGTCTGTGATCGTTCTCTGTTTGATGTTGTATAAGTGTTAATCAGTGTATGACGGACACGCGTCGGGTATTTAGACTGCGAGTACATGTTGTATCAGTGTATGACGGACACACACGTCGGGTATTTAGACTGTTAGTGCATGTTGTATCAGTGTTAATCAGTGTATGACGGTGACGGACACACGTCAGGTATTTAGACTGTGAGTACATGTTGTATCAGTGTTAATCAGTGTATGACGGACACACGTCGGGTATTTAGACTGTGAGTACATGTTGTATCAGTGTTAATCAGTGTATGACGGACACACGTCAGGTATTTAGACTGCGAGTACATGTTGTATCAGTGTTAATCAGTGTATGACGGACACACGTCGGGAATTTAGACTTCGAGTGTATGTTGCACTCATATACTGTTTCAGGCGTCAGAGATGTGGTTTCACAAATGAATTCTTAGAATTCCTAGGGCAACAACCCAGATGTTTGGAACGAGGCCAGGCTCAAAGACAATATGTATGGCAAAAATCACACAAAAGGGAGTCATCATTTTGTGTGCGTCCATATAATGAAAGTGGTTTAGTGGCTAGACGATCGCTTGTGAGTCGAAAGTCATGGCAATCAGGTCATGGTTGAGCTAAACTTGTTACCAACTTTAAGTGGGTACCAGGTAAAGTCATGGGAAATAAAGACAACCGGAATGATGGTGAGCACATCGCCCACCGAGTGCCTGAAGACATGGCGAAGGGTTCTTTTACTTTATCAGAAGAACTAGACAGGAACATGTCACTTACCGTTTTTAACCGGGCTGTACCAGTTTTTTTTCCCTACTTATCCCCGCTGTCTGGTCGGCCCTCCAAAAAATGGTTGATTCTCCGGTCGGCACTCCAACACATGGTTGATTCTCCGGTCGGCCCTCCAACACAGGGTTGATTCTCCGGTCGGCACTCCAACAAATGGTCGATTGTCCGGTCGGCACTTCAACAAATGGTCAATTGTCTGTTTGGCACTCCAACGAATGGTCGAGCCAGGCGGCACTCCAACAAATGGTCGATTGTCCAGGTGGGACTCCAACAAATGGTCGATTGTCCAGGCGGCACTCCAACAAATGGTCGATTGTCCACTTGGCACTCCAACGAATGGTTGATTCTCCGGTCGGCACTCCAACACATGGTTGATTCTCCGGTCGGCCCTCCAACACAGGGTTGATTCTCCGGTCGGCACTCCAACAAATGGTCGATTGCCCAGGCGGCACTCCAACAAATGGTCGATTGTCCGGTCGGCACTTCAACAAATGGTCAATTGTCTGTTTGGCACTCCAACGAATGGTCAATTGTCTGTTTGGCACTCCAACGAATGGTCGAGCCAGGCGGCACTCCAACAAATGGTCGATTGTCCAGGCGGCACTCCAACAAATGGTCGATTGTCCAGGTGGCACTCCAACGAATGGTCGATTGTCCAGGCGGCACTCCAACGAATGGTCGATTGTCCAGGTGGCACTCCAACAAATGGTCGATTGTCCAGGTGGCACTCCAACAAATGGTCGATTGTCCAGGCGGCACTCCAACAAATGGTCGATTGTCCCGTTTTTAAATACAAATCGAGGAATAAACAGGAATATCGTTTGTTCTCTACACGGCGTTAGTGGAACCAGTAGAACAAGGCCTGCGGTCTAACTAGAGCAACACGTTTTAGTATTAGTTACTGACTATACCTTATATTATTTATAGGCCTATCTGTTCTCATGTTCTCAAAATGAGTAGTTCTTTGATGGTTGATAACGTTGATGATGATAATGATATTATTAACAGTTCTAGATTACTTTTTATGTGGGTATGTGTGGGGAAGGGGGTGGGGAAGAGGGAGATGGAGGGAGTATGGGGAATGTAAACTGACCAGCTTGGGAAGTCTTTTTTTCTCCTAAAATAATGCTCTAATATAAGCTTCAAAATTTATATGTTTTCAGCTCAAGAAGATGATGGTTACCCTACTGAAAACCATCTGTGAAATGAATATTTAAGGACCAGTGGCAGCGACGGCAAAACGATTAGTACATCTATAGTTAGAAGATCCACCGGCTGAAGAGTTGTTTGGAAATTTCCTATCGTACATACACAGAGAAACATGCAGCTTCTCACCCGGTCGGCCTGTAGGCTGGGCAAGTCTTTCTGCACCAACTTGCCTTGGTTGAGACCTGAGTTGGCTTCCCTACAACATGTTCCTTGCAGGGTTTCCACGCCCCAGCAGGAGCAGAGGAGACACGGCACCACGATCCACGAGGACGCCCATCGGGAAAGGAATCCATTGTATCAGTTTTGGGGCACGTGGCACGAGAAGGATAGAGAAAACTTTACCAACTTTCTGGAAGTCGTAGGTAAATTGTTGTCTCCGTCTATCCACCCCTCCCTCCATCCCTCCCTGCCTACCTCTCTACCTCTGTCTGTCTGTCTGTCTGTCTGTCTGTCTGTCTGTCTGTCTGTCTGTCTGTCTGTCTGTCTGTCTGTCTGTCTGTCTGTCTGTCTGTCTGTCTGTCTGTCTGTCTGTCTGTCTGTCTGTCTGTCTGTCTGTCTGTCTGTCTGTCTGTCCTTCTGTCTGTCTGTCCTTCTGTCTGTCTGTCTGTCTGTCTGTCTGTCTGTCTGTCTGTCTGTCTGTCTGTCTGTCTGTCTGTCTGTCTGTCTGTCTGTCTGTCTGTCTGTCTGTCTGTATATTCTATCTACATAATATACTAGTCACACAAATTGTAATGAGATGGGATGTTCTTCACTGAAGAAAACAATCTGTTTTAAATGGACCAATAACAACCGTATGAAATTTAACATAAATAAAAAACTAAATCTCATCTTTGTTTGTGACAAGTCTTGCCCCTAACCCTGCTTCTTTGGCTTCTTCTTTTCTACTTCTGCTTTTTTCTACTTCTGCTTTTTTCCTACTTCTGCCTCTTCTTATTTCTACTTCTGCCTCTTCTTATTCCTACTTCTGCTTCTTATTCCTACTTCTGCCTCTTCTTATTCCTACTTCTGCCTCTTCTTATTCCTACTTCTGCCTCTTCTTATTTCTACTTCTGCCTCTTCTTATTTCTACTTCTGCCTCTTCTTATTTCTACTTCTGCCTCTTCTTATTTCTACTTCTGCCTCTTCTTATTTCTACTTCTGCCTCTTCTTATTTCTACTTCTGCCTCTTCTTATTTCTTATTTACTCGTGGGTGGTTTTCTGCCTCTTCTTATTTCTACTTCTGCCTCTTCTTATTTCTACTTCTGCCTCTTCTTATTTCTACTTCTGCCTCTTCTTATTTCTACTTCTGCCTCTTCTTATTTCTACTTCTGCCTCTTCTTATTTCTACTTCTGCCTCTTCTTATTTCTACTTCTGCCTCTTCTTATTTCTACTTCTGCCTCTTCTTATTCCTACTTCTGCCTCTTCTTATTTCTACTTCTGCCTCTTCTTATTTCTACTTCTGCCTCTTCTTATTTCTACTTCTGCCTCTTCTTATTTCTACTTCTGCTTCTTTCGTCTGCTTCTGCATTTTTCTAACGCGTCCCACAACTAAACACATGCTGTCTATTGTTGCACAGTTTGGGATGTTGCGCCAAATCTCACGTTATACACCTGGTTTCAGATAGAAAACATATCGATAAAAATCATCTATATAGCCATCAAGGACTTCTAAATTTGTTACGTTTCTCTTAACCTAGAAAAGATTTATGTAAAAACAAGTTGAGCATATTTTGCTGTTCATGTACGGAACCATCTTAAACTCTGTGACGCTATCTAGTCCTTCATGCACCGACTCTAAACCTAAGCAATGCCGTAACGGACTTTCAGGAGTCACGGTAATTGTCTCTGGTAATTAATGTTTGCATTTGGACATGAGGTTAGATATTAAATAAATTATGTATAATTCAAGAGATACGTGCAAGTTGGCTGAAAGTGTGAGAGCAGAGGAACACACGAATCCCGCAGAGAATGCACGAGAAAGAGAGAAATAGATTATTTCAGCTTGAAATGATCTAGACGAGTCAGCCTTATTTTCGATCTTGGGACAGTGTGACTGACGGGGAAGGGTGAAAGCTGACTGAATCTAACCGAGAGAGATTAGATTGTGAGTCCTGTGCGAACCTGGCCATCCTGACATTTTGTCAAGACTGACTTTGTTTCGCTGTCGATGTGAGCAGTAGTAAACCTCAAGTGCTGACGTGTTTAAAGTGCTGTGGCTCGTCCTCTTGTGGAAGGCGTGACTGCTTCGTCGTGCTCTCTCTTTGTTTTCTCGCTGTTTCCTAGGTGATTATACTATGGCTGACACATGTAATGAATTGACGCACACAGATGTTATTGATGAGTCACAATCGCAGTTGATATCTCTATTACTCACAGACGACAATCCTGTCCAGTCACCGTCAGCTACTCTCTAGCATGTCCCAATATTCAACAGGTAACAATCACAAAGTTCATCACCGCTGTTCACAATCATTCGCTTTCGCTACCTGTGTCAATGGTGCCACATATACAGGCATCAAGCAAGCATCTCTGACTGCTGGTTGTTCAGCTCCACCATTGGGCCAGTTGGCAACATGACTGGATTCTGTCTAGGCGGTCTTCTTGTAGAATGTACAAGAAAGGCATGAACACAGAAACTGTATCAACAATCAGTATTGCTAAATAAATCTACACTGGAAGCTTTCTTTTTAGCAAACGACTCCATATTTCCAAGCCACATGTTTATAACCAAAGCAAAAGCTAAAATTTGGCAACTTTTTTACTGGCTTGGTTTGTTGAATGGGGTTAAGAATATGTAAGATCTTGTCATGTTTTTTGTCAAAACAAAAAAAGAAAAGGAAATAATCCAAAAGCGCCTGTAGGAAAATGACAAGTATCATCAAGACATTTTCAACAGGTGGTAATTGACCATCTCGGTCCTATGCTAGTAACAACCACTAAAGGAAATATGTTTTTTTTTTTTTTTTGGAACTTTTTTTGACATTTATGCAAACAAAATTTTCCTGAATGTATACTACTAAATTTCATAATATTGGACAATTTTCAGGAACATTTATTACTCATTTTTTTTTCAAGGGTGGGGTTCTCAGAGGTAATTATTTCAGATACTGGAGCCCAGTTTATATCTGTAGCAACAAAAGTATTTCATAATTAGTTGGAGATTAAACAAAATGTTACATCAACCTACAGTGCACAAGCCCTTGGCTTAGTGGAACATTTCAAAAAATCATTTTGAAAAAATGATTTCCAGTATATTGTTCAAACATCCGCATTTATGGGATACACTGTTACTAGCAATCATGTTTGCTTACAGCGAAATATAACACACTTCGACAGGTTTCTCTCTGTTTGAATGAATGTATGGGTCAAACCTGTGCGGACTTTTACATATGTTAAGCATACTGATCACAGACAAGCCAGAACAGAAACGTCAAAGTTAGTCTACGAATTTGTAATTAATATGAGACAAAACATTACATTCAAACCTGAAAGGAAGTTTTGCTACTTTTGCCAAGTAAAGTCGGAGACCTTATGTGTGGAATGGCCCGGCTCATTTGTGGCTTTGAAGAAAATTTCTCAAGTTGACTATCACATCAAAAGTATTGAAAACTTGAGCATTTTCCTTGTTAACATGATCAAACCCTATTTCTTTGTTGACTTCCAGTGTGTTGCTGGCTGATACAAACTCTCGGAATCTAATAAATAAAGAGTTTGCTAATGCTTTTAACGAAGATATCCCAACACCATCAATATAAAGCCAATTCAAATACACTTAAAACTTTTAATCAAAAAGTTGGAAAATTATTGCCTTTCCTAGCGTTACGGTATACACGGATAACATACATATCCATACCAAAAAACATAACGTCATTATTTTATTGTCCTGGAAAGCGTGTTTAGACAAATTAAATATGCAAATTGAACAGTAAATCCATTAAAGACTGAAACTGGATTTACCAAAATTGAATATATGGAAAATGTTACTTTTGAGGGAATAGTTCAAATTGAAATTATTTTTTGAACAATGTTACAAATTTAGAAAGAAAAAACATTCTGTCACTACCGGGTTTCGTAAATTTTGATGTTAAAATTACACTAAATAATACATTTTTTTAACATCACCATTGCCAGAACTTTTCATTAAATAAAGTTTAGAAATTCAGATTGTTGTGACACATAATGGAATTTCTTTCAAGACTAAAACTTGTTTTTCAAGTTTTCCAGTTTTGAGACAGCCTGGCCACTCTAAAAGATGTTACTTACGGTCAGATGATAAGCGCCTACAACAGCACGTATACTTGCTCTCCCCCAAACAAACATGCAGACACATTACTAGTTGTAATGCACATGTCTCATAAACTTAAATCAGCTCAATAGGAGAACAATACATTTGGGCAAGAGACTTTAGCATTTTTAAATAAATTTAAAACTTTTTAAATCGGAAAAGAATTTACTATACATACAGACAACCTGAAATTCACAAAATTCCTGATGATAAATGCGAGTAGCAAGTCAATAATCTTCAAAAAGGCATCGATGATTTCCCAAATTAAGTCAACTATTGAACACACCAATAAGTACTGAGAATCATTTACCGGACTTAACGGCACGTGTGTAAGAATAGCTGTAAAACAGTTAATGTACTGATGTTTGCAAATTTCTATCACAGTTGTGTTACATGAATTCAAACAACTTTTGTGTGTGTGTGTGTTTTGTTTTTGTTTTGTTGTTGCTGATGAACAAATGTCAGAATTATGGTCGTAATGAAATTATTTATAAAGGGGGCAAAACTGTTACTGAAAAAAAAATTAACTACTGCAAAATGTTATTTAAATACAAAATTGTCAACCAATTATTGATGAAAACCAATATTGGGAATATTTGTGCTAGTGAGACATATTGATGAGATTGTTTACTGTAGAGACAAGTCCAAAGCTACTAGCCAATTAGTGAAGCCTACATAGTTGGCAGCATAGTCATACACAATTTAAGTTGCCATTTAGGGATTTCCGTGGATGTGAATCGCTAGGTTACACTTTAGTTTTAAAGCCACATTTTTATGAACTTCCGCACTTAATCAGGATTGCCAGACGCAATGTTCGATGTAATAAAGACTAAAGGACTGGATGGGGATAAACATAGAGCCATATTTTAGTCTTCCGTCATTAAAGAAAGAATGTCTGGCGGGAGGATCTCATCAAGCTAATCTTATTCGTAGGAGATCCTAAATGACGACAGTATGAATAGGTTGATGTGTAAACTTAATTAAATAAGGCCAGAGGAGGTTCCCAAATAAGACAGGTCAAGTGTTCCAATGCCAGTAAGGAAAGAATTTTTTTGAAAAGTGTGTCAAAGGGTTTATAGGTGAGTTCCACGCGAATCAGTGCATGATTGTTGGGAATCTCGAGAAAGGAAGTGGACAAGCCAACGTGGGAAAAAAGAAACAGTGATTCTGTGGGAGAAGTGAAAGGAAGTGGACAAGCCAACGTGGGAAAAAAGAAACAGTGATTCTGTGGGAGAAGTGAAAGGAAGTGGACAAGCCAACGTGGGAAAAAAGGAACAGTGATTCTGTGGGAGAAGTGAAAGGAAGTGGACAAGCCAACGTGGGAAACAAGGAACAGTGATTCTGTGGGAGAAGTGAAAGGAAGTGGACAAGCCAACGTGGGAAAAAAGGAACAGTGATTCTGTGGGAGAAGTGAAAGGAAGTGGACAAGCCAACGTGGGAAACAAGGAACAGTGATTCTGTGGGAGAAGTGAAAGGAAGTGGACAAGCCAACGTGTGAAACAAGGAACAGTGATTCTGTGGGAGAAGTGAAAGGAAGTGGTCGGTGTGGCTGAACCAGCGCTTGAGAGAAATTTAAGAGCGGAAAGCGGGGTGGATTATCTGGCGAATGCAGACAAATGGCCCGAGAGGGTAATGGAAGCTTGTTGATAACTGAAGTGGCGAAATGATGCTTGCTGTATGCCAGTGATGAGAAGCAGGAGTGAATGACAGGTACAAGTAAAAACAATGTGACTTTGTGTAATCACCAAATCAGCTCTTTGTAACGTGGAAACAACAAGAGCAGATACATATTTCGCAGACAAAGTCGCTGATGGATCAGCTAGACACATTTATGTGTGTTCAATCTGGTCTTCATCTTGTGTCGTTACTAATATCTCACACGGCTGGAAAAGGTGACAGCAATAGATAAGGTCGCTGCAGTCCTACAGGTGACAAAGGAGAGTTATTACACATACGCACATACCCGCGCACACACAGGCACGCACACATTAATGCACACACGCACGCGTAAAAAAATCCACAAGCAGTATGATAAGATATTGCTTTCCCAAAGCGAAAGAGTAAATACAGCATTGAAATTAAAAGAGTATGTCTGTTTCAGGGGCTGCCAGACCGTTGTTCAGCCCGTTATTGAAGAGAAAGATGGAGATCATCTATAGGCAGCGTGACGATGGCGAGTGGGAGAAGGAGATGGGCTTCAGGGACTCGCCCTTGAGATTTGTGTCCACGATCGTATTTAACCAGCAGTTCGACTACGGCGAGATTGGAATCCCAGTCGTGGTAGGATAGTCTCTCATTCTCTCTCTCTCTCTCTCGTTTTCTCTCTCTCTCTCTCGTTTTCTCTCTCTCTCTCGTTTTCTCTCTCTCTCTCTCGTTTTCTCTCTCTCTCTCGTTTTCTCTCTCTCTCGTTTTCTCTCTCTCTCTCTCGTCTCTCTCTCTCTCTCTCTCTCTCTCTCTCTCTCTCTCTCTCTCTCATAATTTACCAGTCGTGAGGATGTGCGGTATGGACAGCGATAGGGCGAACACAATGCGATACACTGGCATATCTTTCAACACATGCGTGTCATGCTCTGTCATGGACTTGCATTAAGTGTTATAGACTACCGTCTGGGCCTTCTCACTGTCAGCAGAACCCAGCTGGAAAGACTGGTCCGGGTACAATCCGAGGCTATGAGACTCATACTCGGCTGTACAAAAAAGACACCTCGTGCCATGTTGTGCTGTATGTCCTGGATATGCGGACGATGGCCAGCAGACATAAAGTGGTACAGGTAAAAGCGTTCATTAGGATATCAGCAGGTGTTAACCACTCACTGCACAACGCTATCAATGATATAAAGCTGGTGTGTCTCAAAAGAGGCTCCTCCTGGATGGCCGAGGCAGAAAATCTAATCCAGCAAGTATGTGCCCTAGACGAGGTCAGTCAAGGAAAAGAATAGACGGATACACCAGTAAAACTGCGTGACTTGGAGACCCTGAGGTTAGGGCACTGACTGATCAGCACTCACGAAGTCGCCTTTTACACTGATGGGTCTGTGAAGAGCGGGTCAAAATCGAGGTGGGGCATACACAGCACAAAGGGTGGGAACAACAATAAAAGAGGATGATAGTAGTGTTTTAGAGACACTACTTTAAGCATGACCATGGATATAACTACATAGGTAGCAGAATAACGGCCACACTTGCAGTTATCAGTTCAGACTCCGGAACTTGTTTCAAAAAATCTCTACAGGCAGTCTCCGCTTTGAATGGCTAGAAAGCATTCGCTGGATCTTTACACCGGGTATGCAGGAGTATATGTTAATGAAAGAGCTGACCAGCTGGCAAGTACTGCGCCAATGCAAATGGAAAGAAGCATGGACAGGGCTGATATCATCAACGCTGAACCGACTATTTTGTAGGATAAAGCTGAATCTCTGATGCTAACACGACTGCGTTACCGAGGAATTAGGCTTTGAAGCACAACCATGCCATCTTTGAGGTAAAGACAGGAGATTCTATAACCAATTTCTTATGTAAACACTCACTGGAGACTGAGCACGCTTCGTGATGCCTAATGTGCAAAGAAGTCGACTGTGATAACATAATATAGATAAGACGACAGTAATAAATAAAGCCACTGGGAGAGAAGAAGAAGACATGAGAACGCAGAAACAGCACAGGGGGAAGAATGAGAGATGTTATAGGAATCGGATAAGCGGAAGAAGAGCGAACTAAGAAACGAACTAAGGGAAACTTTGTTTTTTTAAGTCACAAATTTACAAGTTTACATTAAGCCTTTCCATGCACTCGTCGTTTACACATCAGTCGTAAAGAAAGAAGGGGAAAGAGGATAAGAGTGAGAGGAATACATCCGCCTCTCCGGAAATGTGACTATCTGTTCACCAGATTTGTCATCCCAGGTATCGACGATAGAGATCAATGAGGAATATCAGGAGGAGCATGAGATCGAACGAACAAACTTTATTTTCAAAGGGTTACAAATTGGGCACGCAGGCCTGTCTGACATTCGGCCCTTCTAAGCACTCATTTTTCAGAGTACCAATGCATGTTATTAATAATGCATGCTATGGATATAATAAAGAAATATAAATTATAGAATAATGCATGCACACATCATGTGTACACAATCGTACACACTCACACACACGTATACATACTCCTACGTTCTCATACATGCACACTCATATACATACATTGTTATACATATACACATGCATCACATAAAACACATACACATACATAGACATAAATGCACAAACAGAAAACACACACACATACATTTATGGATATACATGCACATACAAATTCCACACATACATGCACAAACACCAACATATGCTCACAACTACACATTTACTCTCACATGAATACATACACGCATACATACAAACACACATTTATACATACACTCACATCTTTAAACACATACCTAAATACACACACACATATTTACACAGCTAAATATACATACATACAACAACCAACATGCATACATACACACACAGATACATGCATACATACATGCCCACACACATGCGTATATACACACATATGCATGCATACATAAATACATACATACATACATTCCCACACACATTACACACATACACACATGCATACATACATAGATACATACATACATGCCCACACACATTACACACACATGCATACATACACACATTGATACATACATACATGCATACATACATAGATACGTACATACATGCATACATTGATGCCCACACACATTACACACATACACACACATGCATACATACATACATAATGAGAAAGAGAAGGAGGCAGGGAATGAGGAAAGAATTAACGAAGCAACTTTATTTTCAAAGAATCACAAATTAGCACGCAGATCCGTCTTCCATCCGGTCCTTCCAAACACCCAAAGTTTACACAGCAGTTGTATTTTATCTTCCACCCGGTCCTTCCAAACACCCAAAGTTTACACAGCAGTTGTATTTTATCTTCCACCCGGTCCTTCCAAACACCCAAAGTTTACACAGCAGTTGTATTTTATCTTCCACCCGGTCCTTCCAAACACCCAAAGTTTACACAGCAGTTGTATTTTATCTTCCACCCGTCCTTCCAAACACCCAAAGTTTACACAGCAGTTGTATTTTATCTTCCACCCGGTCCTTCCAAACACCCAAAGTTTACACAGCAGTTGTATTTTATCTTCCACCCGGTCCTTCCAAACACCCAAAGTTTACACAGCAGTTGTATTTTATCTTCCACCCGGTCCTTCCAAACACCCAAAGTTTACACAGCAGTTGTATTTTATCTTCCACCCGGTCCTTCCAAACACCCAAAGTTTACACAGCAGTTGTATTTTATCTTCCATCCGGTCCTTCCAAACACCCAAAGTTTACACAGCAGTTGTATTTTATCTTCCACCCGGTCCTTCCAAACACCCAAAGTTTACACAGCAGTTGTATTTTATCTTCCATCCGGTCCTTCCAAACACCCAAAGTTTACACAGCAGTTGTATTTTATCTTCCATCCGGTCCTTCCAAACACCCAAAGTTTACACAGCAGTTGTATTTTATCTTCCACCCGGTCCTTCCAAACACCCAAAGTTTACACAGCAGTTGTATTTTATCTTCCACCCGGTCCTTCCAAACACCCAAAGTTTACACAGCAGTTGTATTTTATCTTCCACCCGGTCCTTCCAAACACCCAAAGTTTACACAGCAGTTGTATTTTATCTTCCACCCGGTCCTTCCAAACACCCAAAGTTTACACAGCAGTTGTATTTTATCTTCCACCCGGTCCTTCCAAACACCCAAAGTTTACACAGCAGTTGTATTTTATCTTCCACCCGGTCCTTCCAAACACCCAAAGTTTACACAGCAGTTGTATTTTATCTTCCACCCGGTCCTTCCAAACACCCAAAGTTTACACAGCAGTTGTATTTTATCTTCCACCCGGTCCTTCCAAACACCCAAAGTTTACACAGCAGTTGTATTTTATCTTCCACCCGGTCCTTCCAAACACCCAAAGTTTACACAGCAGTTGTATTTTATCTTCCACCCGGTCCTTCCAAACACCCAAAGTTTACACAGCAGTTGTATTTTATCTTCCACCCGGTCCTTCCAAACACCCAAAGTTTACACAGCAGTTGTATTTTATCTTCCACCCGGTCCTTCCAAACACCCAAAGTTTACACAGCAGTTGTATTTTATCTTCCACCCGGTCCTTCCAAACACCCAAAGTTTACACAGCAGTTGTATTTTATCTTCCACCCGGTCCTTCCAAACACCCAAAGTTTACACAGCAGTTGTATTTTATCTTCCACCCGGTCCTTCCAAACACCCAAAGTTTACACAGCAGTTGTATTTTATCTTCCACCCGGTCCTTCCAAACACCCAAAGTTTACACAGCAGTTGTATTTTATCTTCCACCCGGTCCTTCCAAACACCCAAAGTTTACACAGCAGTTGTATTTTATCTTCCACCCGGTCCTTCCAAACACCCAAAGTTTACACAGCAGTTGTATTTTATCTTCCACCCGGTCCTTCCAAACACCCAAAGTTTACACAGCAGTTGTATTTTATCTTCCACCCGGTCCTTCCAAACACCCAAAGTTTACACAGCAGTTGTATTTTATCTTCCACCCGGTCCTTCCAAACACCCAAAGTTTACACAGCAGTTGTATTTTATCTTCCACCCGGTCCTTCCAAACACCCAAAGTTTACACAGCAGTTGTATTTTATCTTCCACCCGGTCCTTCCAAACACCCAAAGTTTACACAGCAGTTGTATTTTATCTTCCACCCGGTCCTTCCAAACACCCAAAGTTTACACAGCAGTTGTATTTTATCTTCCACCCGGTCCTTCCAAACACCCAAAGTTTACACAGCAGTTGTATTTTATCTTCCACCCGGTCCTTCCAAACACCCAAAGTTTACACAGCAGTTGTATTTTATCTTCCACCCGGTCCTTCCAAACACCCAAAGTTTACACAGCAGTTGTATTTTATCTTCCACCCGGTCCTTCCAAACACCCAAAGTTTACACAGCAGTTGTATTTTATCTTCCACCCGGTCCTTCCAAACACCCAAAGTTTACACAGCAGTTGTATTTTATCTTCCACCCGGTCCTTCCAAACACCCAAAGTTTACACAGCAGTTGTATTTTATCTTCCACCCGGTCCTTCCAAACACCCAAAGTTTACACAGCAGTTGTATTTTATCAACAGAGCATGTTATGTTTATTTAATTTCTAAAAAAAAAATATATATAAATTGAGCAAGAAAAAAAAGGGGGAGGCATAAGAGGAAGAGGAAAAATAGGACTATTATAAAACTGCATGACCAGTGAATTGTTTGTTTCCCCAGTGCACACAACTGCATGACCAGGGACTTGTTTGTTTCCTCAGTGCACACAACATCATGACCAGTGACTTGTTTGTTTCCTCAGTGCACACAACTTCATGACCGCGGACTTGTTTGTTTCCTCAGTGCACACAACTACATGTCCAGGGACTTGTTTGTTTTCTCAGTGCACACAACTTCATGACCAGGGACTTGTTTGTTTCCCCAGTGCACAATGACTCCGGACGGCAAGTCTTTACGAGAGCTGATAGAGACCTACGAGGGTCCACGCGTGGTCATCTCCGTCCAGCATAAAGTGTCTGGGAAAAAAATGACCATTGTATGTAATAAATGTTAATATTGCGTGTATTAAATTTTATTATTGTGTCAGTATTGTGTGTATTACATGTTAGTATTGTGTGTATTACATGTTAGTATTGTGTGTATTACATGTCAGTATTGTGTGTATTACATGTTAGTATTGTGTGTATTACATGTCAGTATTGTGTGTATTACATGTCAGTATTGTGTGTATTACATGTCAGTATTGTGTGTATTACATGTTAGTATTGTGTGTATTACATGTCAGTATTGTGTGTATTACATGTCAGTATTGTGTGTATTACATGTTAGTATTGTGTGTATTACATGTCAGTATTGTGTGTATTACATTGTCAGTATTGTGTGTATTACATTGTCAGTATTGTGTGTATTACATGTTAGTATTGTGTGCATTACATGTCAGTATTGTGTGTATTACATGTCAGTTTTGTGTCTATTACATGTCAGTATTGTGTGTCTTACATGTCATTATTGTGTGTATTACATGTCAGTATTGTGTGTATTACATGTCAGTATTGTGTGTATTACATGTCATTATTGTGTGTATTACATGTCAGTATTGTGTGTCTTACATGTCATTATTGTGTGTATTACATGTCAGTATTGTGTGTATAACCTTATCTTTTAAGGTTATGTTTGTAGGCCAGGAACCTTGGGATGAACTATGCAAGGTTATGTTTGTAACCTTGATTTTAGGGGGATGATCAAGGCCGGATTTAGGCTTGATGAGGCCCTAATCTGTATACAATCCTGAGGCCCCTACATTATACCACCTAAACTGCAAGTACAAATCTTTTTAACGTTATGCATCATTGTCATATTTAATTGGTAGCAATAGAAATGATAAAGAATGAGTTTACAAAATGGCAGACATTATATTATACACAGTCCCCTGATGCAATTCTACCCTGTGCAATAAACTCATTTCCTAAGCGAAATCCTGGAAGGCTGTCTTCTAACCACCAACAAACACTAATACTATATACTATGTACCTGTCCGCACACCAACAAACACTATATACTATATACTATGTACCTGTCCGCACACCAACAAACACTATATACTATATACTATGTACCTGTCCGCACACCAACAAACACTAATACTATATACTATGTACCTGTCCGCACACCAACAAACACTAATGCTATATACTATGTACCTGTCCGCACACCAACAAACACTAATGCTATATACTATGTACCTGTCCGCACACCAACAAACACTAATGCTATATACTATGTACCTGTCCGCACACCAACAAACACTAATGCTATATACTATGTACCTGTCCGCACACCAACAAACACTAATGCTATATACTATGTACCTGTCCGCACACCAACAAACACTAATACTATATAGTATGTACCTGTCCGCACACCAACAAACACTAATACTATATACTATGTACCTGTCCGCACACCAACAAACACTAATACTATATACTATGTACCTGTCCGCACACCAACAAACACTAATACTATATACTATGTACCTGTCCGCACACCAACAAACACTAATGCTATATACTATGTACCTGTCCGCACACCAACAAACACTAATACTATATACTATGTACCTGTCCGCACACCAACAAACACTAATACTATATACTATGTACCTGTCCGCACACCAACAAACACTAATACTATATACTATGTACCTGTCCGCACACCAACAAACACTAATACTATATACTATGTACCTGTCCGCACACCAACAAACACTAATACTATATACTATGTACCTGTCCGCACACCAACAAACACTAATACTATATACTATGTACCTGTCCGCACACCAACAAACACTAATACTATATACTATGTACCTGTCCGCACACCAACAAACACTAATACTATATACTATGTACCTGTCCGCACACCAACAAACACTAATACTATATACTATGTACCTGTCCGCACACCAACAAACACTAATACTATATACTATGTACCTGTCCGCACACCAACAAACACTAATACTATATACTATGTACCTGTCCGCACACCAACAAACACTAATACTATATACTATGTACCTGTCCGCACACCAACAAACACTAATACTATATACTATGTACCTGTCCGCACACCAACAAACACTAATACTATATACTATGTACCTGTCCGCACACCAACAAACACTAATACTATATACTATGTACCTGTCCGCACACCAACAAACACTAATACTATATACTATGTACCTGTCCGCACACCAACAAACACTAATACTATATACTATGTACCTGTCCGCACACCAACAAACACTAATACTATATACTATGTACCTGTCCGCACACCAACAAACACTAATACTATATACTATGTACCTGTCCGCACACCAACAAACACTAATACTATATACTATGTACCTGTCCGCACACCAACAAACACTAATACTATATACTATGTACCTGTCCGCACACCAACATATACACTAGATAGAAAACTGACACCCCTGCCACGTGACCGTGTGACAGCTTAAGACGGAGTCTGACAGTCCAATCACAGTGTGCTGTCCTGCCTCTGACATTTAAAAATGTGTTTTAATGGGCGGAGCCAGGACCCGGAATTGTAAGTAGTTCCCCATTCCCAATTACCATCTTTTATTGGTCTAAGTGGGGGGGGGGGGGGGTATGGGGCCTCAGCCTACAGGTTCTAGCTCCCATGTGTTGTCAAGCACTTGACCTGCTCACACAGCGTCTCCGCTACACCAGCCGCCAGAGGCATGAGGCTCATTTATTGCTTCTGTTTCTGTTTGTCTCTTCTACAGGGTTACAGAGCCAACAATGTCGTTTTGAAAAGGTTCTTCCAGCGAGTTGCGTAGCAGTAGTTTGTGTGGCACCAACAACTCTACACCAAACCTTTTCATCGTGTGACATAACAGTAGTTTGTGTGGCACCAACAACTCTACACCAAACCTTCTCAACTTGTGGCATAACAGTAGTTTGTGTGGCACCAACAACTCTACACCAAACCTTTTCATCGTGTGACATAACAGCAGTTTGCATGGCACCAGCAACTCTACACCAGCCTTCTCAACTTGTGACATAACAGTAGTTTGCATGGCACCAGCAACTCTACACCAGCCTTCTCAACTTGTGACATAACAGTAGTTTGCATGGCACCAGCAACTCTACACCAGCCTTCTCAACTTGTGACATAACAGTAGTTTGCATGGCACCAGCAACTCTACACCAGCCTTCTCAACTTGTGACATAACAGTAGTTTGCATGGCACCAGCAACTCTACACCAGCCTTCTCAACTTGTGGCATAACAGTAGTTTGTGTGGCACCATAACTTTACACCAACCTTCTCAACTTGTATATTCGGACAGTAAGCTATCTACAGGTACGTGATCATCGTTACTGAGCAGTCGCGTTATCTGGTTGTCTAAAATCATTAACATCAGTATAACATTTGTTGTCTGTCCGTTGACATCGCAGCCACCCGCTAAACCTCCTGTGATCCCTGTTTGCCAGTGTGGGAAGGCATAAAAAGTGTTCACTCGTAGTTTATATTTGCTTATGTGCAGGACTGGGTGGAGTCTTGAGGGGCGTTTGTGTGCGCTGTGTTAGTGTCGTTTGTATGGGGTATGTAAGGTGGCGTGTGTTTGGGATGTGTTAGGTGGCGTTTGTGTGGGCTGTATTAGGTGGCGTTTGTGTGCGCTGTGTTAGGTGTCGTTGGTGTGGGATGTGTTAGGTGGCGTTTGTGTGCGCTGTGTTAGGTGGCGTTTGTGTGGAGCTGTCTTGAGTGGCGTTTGTGTGCGCTGTGTTAGGTGTCGTTTGTGTGGGGCTGTCTTGAGGGGCGTTTGTGTGCGCTGTGTTAGGTGGAATTTATGGGAAGATATGTGCTGAACTTATATCAGTATTCACGTGTGTCATCGTTGAGGCCATTCGTCAAGACGCTTGATGATGATTATGGCACAGGTGAGTGCAAAAGACCAAGTCTACTTCAGGCTCTGGAAAAAGTTTCCTCAAATAAACGTCTTTGGCCTGTGGGTCTACTCCAGTGGTCACCAGTAGCGGAGAATAAATGCGTTTGAGATATGGGCACATTCCTGGGGTCACCAGTAGCGGAGAATAAATGCGTTTGAGATATGGGCACATTCCTGGGGTCACCAGTAGCGGAGAATAAATGCGTTTGAGATATGGGCACATTCCTGGGGTCACCAGTAGCGGAGAATAAATGCGTTTGAGATATGGGCACATTCCTGGGGTCACCAGTAGCGGAGAATAAACGCGTTTGAGATATGGGCCCATTCCTGGGGTCATCAGTAGCGGAGAATAAACGCGTTTGAGATATGGGCCCATTCCTGGGGTCACCAGTAGCGGACAATGAAGGCGTTTGAGATATGGGCCCATTCCTGGGGTCATCAGTAGCGGAGAATAAATGCGTTTGAGATATGGGCACATTCCTGGGGTCACCAGTAGCGGAGAATAAATGCGTTTGAGATATGGGCACATTCCTGGGGTCACCAGTAGCGGAGAATAAATGCGTTTGAGATATGGGCACATTCCTGGGGTCACCAGTAGCGGAGAATAAACGCGTTTGAGATATGGGCCCATTCCTGGGGTCATCAGTAGCGGAGAATAAACGCGTTTGAGATATGGGCCCATTCCTGGGGTCACCAGTAGCGGACAATGAAGGCGTTTGAGATATGGGCCCATTCCTGGGGTCATCAGTAGCCTGCAACAACCAGTAGAGCTGAATAAGCCGGGCTAACGTGCTGGGAGGCAGACAGTGTCACGAGATGACGGACCCGCGGAAGGCAGACAGTGTCACATGATGAAAGACCCACGAGATTGTATAAACAGCCCCTGGCCGTGACCAGCAGTGTGAAATATAATCAACAGTGGTCAGATCAAGTATCTGGATCTCACCTGCTCGTCCCAATAACTGCCATCGTTGACGACATTCAGAATACTCAACCAGCTTCTACTTCTATTGTTCAAATGCATCATCTGCCACGCTAGTCGTCATGGCGCTTGACAATGATGATGATGATGAATGCTACGATTTTCAAAGGTCCAGGCTACTAGAGGTTGTGGGACGTGTTTCTAAAGATTAAACGGTCCAGGGGTATTGTGAGAACCAAGTGTGATCGGAAGCTGGCCGTAAACTGCTGTCAAATTCGTTTCTTAGGTGGTAGGTGACAGAAAGGGGATCCACCAATAGTTGTGTCAGTCACTTAATCCTTGTCTCAGATGGGAGGTGACAGAAAGGGGATCCACCAATAGTTGTGTCAGTCACTTTATCCTTGTCTCAGGTGGGAGGTGACAGATCGGATCCACCAATAGTTGTGTCAGTCACTAAATCCGTGTCTCAGATGAGAGGTGACAGAAAGTGGATCCACCAATAGTTGTGTCAGTCACTAAATTCTTGTCTCAGGTGGGATGTGACAGATCGGATCCACCAATAGTTGTGTCAGTCACTAAATCCTTGTCTCAGGTGGGAGGTGACAGATCGGATCCACCAATAGTTGTGTCAGTCACTAAATCCTTGTCTCAGGTGGGAGGTGACAGATCGGATCCACCAATAGTTGTGTCAATCACTACATTGTTGTCTCAGGTGGGAGGTGACAAATCGGATCCACCAATAGTTGTGTCAGTCACTAAATTCTTGACTCAGGTGGGAGGTGACAGATCGGATCCACCAATAGTTGTGTCAGTCACTACCTTGTTGTCTCATGTAAGAGGTGACAGAATGTTCCCAAATCTGTAGATAGAGCAGAAGCAAGATACCAGAAGACCATTGGTTGATATTTCACCGCCAGTTCTCATTGTGACAACCCCTGAGTTTTTAATGCTCATGACAAAATGTGTGTCATAGGGCCCTGACTCAAGCCACTGAGTTTTTAATGGGCTTCAAAACATTCACCTCTCGCCATTTGGGTTTTAAAAAAGGAACGTAACATTCCAGGCAAGAGTTGGCAAGTTTAAGTATCTCCTGGTGTTATCAACAGATTTCTCGGCATTTGTACTCGTACAGAAATACTGGGCACTGCATGTAGAAGGCAGCTTTAGTGCTGGAGTCCAGTTATCTCGCTCCACTTATCTCTGTTGTCACAAACATTTAGTTGGTCAGTGGACGTGTTGTGCTCAGCTGGTGTGATCAAGTGACCGCACTGACGTCCAGTCTACGAACCACTGGGTTGGTCCTTCCAGTGCTTTCTGCTCAAGTCTGTTGTCCATTCCGTGTCCCTGTTCTCACTTGTTCTCTTTTGCTCAGTATCGTTCTGGTCAACGATGTGAGCGTCTGCCGCCGATGAGACACGTCGACACGGCTCCACGGAAAGGTTTGCCATCGGCTACCTAGTTGTGATTTGATATTGAATATATTTTGTCGGGTGATTGTACATCCAATAGAGCGCTATAACATATTTTAATGCAACCAAACGCTACAATGAAGTATTATTTTAAATTACAACAACAACAAAAATTTAAAAATATTATCAATTTGTTACAATAATGAGCTATATAATAATTTGTTACAATAAAGTGCACATGAAATATTGACTGGTCCGCTTTTTTGTTGTTGTTGCTGCTGTTGTTGTTGTTGTTGTTGTTGTTGATGTTGCTTCTATATTTTTCTATGAAATGTGTAATTTCACATCTCTCTTTAAAAATGCACAATTTACTCTTGTAATGTTGGGATCATGTTGTTGGCATTCAGTTGTGACCGTACTTGTAATGTTGGGATCATGTTATTGGCATTCAGTTGTGACCGTACTTGTAATGTTGGGATCATGTTGTTGGCATTCAGTTGTGACCGTACTTGTAATCAGGTTGTAACTGGTACTATTAACATTTCCACGCTTGATTGGCTACTGAAGAAGGGAACGGATATGGGAACATCAGATCGTCTGGCATTTATTTCTACCTGTAGACAATTGGAAATTACAATCTTACAATTTCGTTACACACATTTTAACTAGATATCGCTGGTCTGGTGAAAGTAGACTTATCAATGTACTTGAACAATCTATTCCCCGTGGCTCTTGATAGCATTCGACGTATTTAGTTAGGTCCAAGTTCGATTCGTTCTGTATTATACTTCTCAATGAAAGCTTCGGTCGGAGCATGGCAGATATAATTGCAGCTGTCCATTAAGTCCACGGCAGGTGGGTGCAACATAATCTAGAGCTGTGTTCACTTGACACTAACAGATCATCGTAATGCCACGAAAACCCCACCAACCGTTGACTATCCAGGCGCGCACTCATACCGGGATTGTAACCAACTCAACCAGCATGCTGAGTTTGTGAGGACGGGTGTTCTGTTTGCAGAGTGGCATGCTTGCCTTCGGAGGTCAAAGGTGAAGAGTTTGCTTAGAACATTCGGTCAGACTTGTGAGAAAGGCCTGTTTGGAGCACGTGCACATTCTGGAACAGCAAACCGATCATCCTGTGAGAGTGAGGCAGCGGGGAGTGACGCAACGGGGAGTGACGCAGCGGGGAGTGACGCAGCTGGGAGTGACGCAGCGGGGAGTGACGCAGTGGGTAGTGACGCAGCGGGGAGTGACGAGTAGACATGGCCGATACTCGACGCTCAGAGGAAAGGCAAGACTGGCTTCTTGCACCACTGGTGTCTGCTGAGGATAGGGACGAAATGCATATGGAAATGCCCTGAGTATGGCAATGTCAATTCTTGGATGAAATCAAATCAAACTAATTGTCACATTTGCCACCACCGCTACGTCTTCTAGATGATGATGAGGAATATGATAATATGATGATTTACGATAGACGACGATGACGAGACGATGAGGAATTTGATGAGATAATGATGATGATGCTTATAAGGAGATGATGATGAGATAAGATGACAAGGATGATAGATAGTGAAACGCTAATGGTAATGATAATTTATGATGATGATTATGTGATGATAATTATGATGATTATGTGATGATAATGATGATGATTATGTGATGATAATGATGATGATTATGTGATGATAATGATGGTGATTATGTGATGATAATGATGATGATTATGTGATGATAATAATGATGGTTGTGTGATGATGATGATGATGATGATTATGTGATGATAATGATGATAATTATGTGATGATAATGATGATGATTGTGTGATGATAATAATGATGATTATGTGATGATGATGACGTTGATGATTTATGATGATAATGAGAATGATTTATGATGATGAAGATATAATGATGCGAACATAACGATGAGATGATGTGAATATGATCATGTCGATGACGATGATAAAGATAAGACACGATTAGATGACGATAGTGATGATGCTAATGATAATGATTGTGTCTATACAGTTGATTGATCGACGTGTGAAAGAACGTCCAGGAGTGTGTCCGGCCAGATGTGGGGCTGTGAATGTGTCTGGTCAGATGTGGGGCTGTGAGTGTGTCCGGCCAGATGTGGGGCTGTGAGTGTGTCTGGTCAGATGTGGGGCTGTGAGTGTGTCTGGTCAGATGTGAGACTATGAGTGTGTCTGGTCAGATGTGGGGCTGTGAGTGTGCCCGGCCAGATGTGGGGATGTGAGTGTGTCCGGCCAGATGTGGGGCTGTGAGTGTGGCCAGATGTTGGGCTGTGAGTGTGTCCGGCCAGATGTGGGGCTGTGAGTGTGTCTGGTTAGATGTGGGGCTGTGAGTGTCTGGTCAGATGTGGGGCTGTGAGTGTCTGGTCAGATGTGGGGCTGTAAGTGTCTGGTCAGATGTGGGGCTGTGAGTGTGTCCGGCCAGATGTGGGCTGTGAATGTCTGGTCAGACGTGGGGCTGTGAGTGTGTCTGGTCAGATGTGGGGCTGTGAGTGTGTCTGGCCAGATGTGGGGCTGTGAGTGTGTCTGGTCAGATGTGGGTCTGTGAGTGTGTCCGGCCAGATGTGGGGCTGTGAGTGTGTCTGGTCGGATGTGGGTCTGTGAGTGTGTCTGGCCAGATGTGGGGCTGTGAGTGTGTCTGGTCAGATGTGGGGCTGTGAGTGTGTCCGGCCAGATGTGGGGCTGCGAGTGTGTCCTGGCAGATGGATGAACGAATGAAGACAACATTACTAGATGTTTACAACCGATGTGCGACTGCACCGATTCAAGTGTACACACAGCTTTTTGTAGAATACGGGAGAATCGGTGTGATACCAACCTTAACAATCAAACAACTTCAGTCAGTTCAAGCTTGTTAGATTCTCCAGAATGTGTCCTCAGAATCGCACACACACCTCCACTCCCTCTCTCTCTCTCTCTCTCTCTCTCTCTCTCTCTCTCTCTCTCTCTCTCTCTCTCTCTATCTATCTCTCTCTCTATCTTTCATCTCTCTTGCACGCTCGCACAGGTCAAGCTCTCTCTCACACACTCACTCTTTCACACACAGACACACAGACACGAAAAAAAAAAAAAACAGCCGGAAATTTCCAGAGATCTGCTCTGCACCAAACGACAGTTGAAGTGTTTCCTTGAACTTCTCGACCAACGACAAGCCGTTTTCACACCCAGCAGCATCTACCATCTGGTCTGTGATCGTTCTCTGTTTGATGTTGTATCAGTGTTCATCAGTGTATGACGGACACGCGTCGGGTACTTAGACTGTTAGTGCATGTTGTATCAGTGTTAATCAGTGTTTGACAGACACGCGTCTGTATTTAGACTGTTAGTGCATGTTGCATTCAAGCAATTTATCTAGGCCTTACAGATGTTGTTTCATAGAGACATCCTTAGAACTCCTGGGGCAAACATTTGTTAGTTAGTTAGTTAGTTAGTTAGTTAGTTAGTTGGGTTATCCTCATTGCACTCCGGACATGTCCATAGGTGCTCAGATCCTCCCCTCAGTATGAACCCCAACGTCCGATGGCTAGTAGTACCAGTTCTATGTTGATTAACAAGTCTTCTGACGTGTCCGGTGTGCGTCTCGTTTTTTGCTGTGCCGATCTTAATTCCCAAGTCTGCCATTCTGGCGAGTGATGTGGATTCACTGCCACCAAAGTCCTCTATTCTTCCCATTTCTCTGAGGGCATTGATAATATCAGCATGATCCATAGGCTGACCGTCGGTAGTGATAGCGGATCCAGCCAACCTGTCAGCTCTTTCATTTCCATCGACGCCTGCGTGTCCCGGAACAAAAATAAAGGTGACTCCACGAACAGTGGACTTCTGTAATGATTCAAGCCATTGTCTTCGCACTGAACCTGCCTGAACCCTCCGGATCATACTCATTGAATCACTGAGTATACACACGCGGGTGTATTTTTGTGTTTCAAGCCAGGCAAGCGCTTGTGTCACTGCCATCACCTCCATCGTCATGCTGCTGGTTGTCATGGAGAAGGCGCCGTTGGCTTCTTTGACTGTTCTGCCCGCTGAGCGTGCTGTAAATGCACATGCGCGTCTTCTTTGGCGTATAACGGATCCGTCTGTATAGATTATTGCATCTGCTTCGTCTGAATTTTCACCGATGAGAGCATTGACCTCTGCATTAACAGCAACAGGATTCTCTTCTCTTCATCGCCTGTTGAGTGTGACAATACAGGAAAATGTACAAATAAACGCCTGAGGCACAGGTATCCATTCTGCACCAGGTATGATGTCAGTTAGGCTGCATATTTGCCTAATGACATCTTCTGCCCGACCTAGCCACAATTTTCCCCTCTTCAGCAAACATTTTAGACAGAATTATCAAAGGGAAAAAAAAAAAAACACCTAATGACAGTATTAGATCCGTTACGTGAATTTATGTGGCAGATTGACCTCACACACATGTAGGCATAACCTGGTAATCTTAGTTCTTTCATCTTTCAACGGGTCATTTCATGGTTGTCGCCAGCTTCAGAAGCGTGACTCCATGGTTGCCGCTAATGTGCTACCGGAAAACCCTTTCCTTCACAGTCCCTTCTTAGTTATCAGAAATGCTACTACCTACAGTCCGACAGTAGAAGTGTAGTTCGTCATAGACAGAAACAGTAGTTAGGCGTGTAGGCACCAATAGTTGACATTTATCATGTTTAAAAAAAAAAAAAAAACTATCTGTTGTATTTTGTCCGCACTTATTGTCCTGTGAGACACTGGCCGTCTATCAAGTCGCGTTGTTTTCCTCTCCTTCTCTGTCGCAATTAGGCATAATCCACGCAACCCCCTCCCCACCTCCTTATGCCCCACTTCTCTTCCACATTTTTGGCATCGATATGCAACACTCTTTTGCATTTTTGCACTCTACCTTTTATTTATACGATTTATATGATTTTCACTGCAAGAACATCTTGTTATGTTTTCTGGGAATTTGTCCCATTCATCGTCACCGCTTAGTCCTTACTTGATGGCCAGACAAGATAACTAGTGCTGCAGTCAGATTAGTCAGTTAAAACATTTCACAATGTCAACAGGTACCATTCTCAAGTGACGAGCGGCTAGCCGGCTGGTTAGAGCACAAAAAGACCTGGGTTCAAATCCTCGGTAAGGTAACTGGAGAGGGTTTTCTTCCTGTCGGAAGCAGAGCTGAACACCCTAACCTGCACAGTTTGTGGCCACGGCACCAGTCATGCGGTCTTGAATTATCAGGTTCTACACCAGAGGTAACTGAGGTTACGGATAAAGCTAGGATGAGGGCCAATGCGAGTGCCGCTCCTAACGCCCCCCCCCCCCCCTTTTTTTCTCCCCCACATGCGCTTTCTCAAGGCCTGGCAGATTTCTAAAAGTAAATTGAACAAAAGTGGCACATGCTCCATCTGTTGT
>CAJHNH020003282.1:22500-27500 GCA_905116865.2 Candidula unifasciata | reverse complement strand
ACAACACTCACTCCAGTTTAAATCTAACTCCACACATGTGCTAAATCTTATTCAGTAGAGTTTAGAAGTTGAAAAGGGTGAAATATAATTATTACAATTGTAAGGCCACCTGCTGTAGAACTGAAATGTATTCCAAGTAATGGGGAAATATATCTACAACAATAATAATTACAAGCATGTTCCATACATCTCTCTTCTTCTTCAGTGTGAATATTAAATTCAGCCCCACTGTGTTATTTACTTTTCAAGCTCTTAAACCAGTCTCAGAATTAATTCAGAGGAATAAGCAGCAATAAGTCAAATTAAACTTATTTGTTTTAATCACCCCTGGTGGGGAATTCAAACAGAAAATTGGACCACAGGCTGACTGACAACTTTGTCTGAACCGGCCAATTTCTGAATTGAAAAGGGAATAGGAAGTTACTCCTTGCACTACTCTTCGCTTTTTATATCTTTCAACTCTTAATTAATGAATTAATAATATTGCTATAATAAAGCAACAGGTAAAAGGTAAGAAAATTTAATAATATTGCTAATGCAAAGCAATACTTAAAAGGACAGAAACAGCAGTCCAGACCAGCTCGTCACATGTGTCTATATGTGTGTGTCAATGTGTGTGTGTGTGCATGTTTGTGTGTATGTATCTGTCTACGTGTGTTTGTTCGTGAGTGTTTGTGGGTGTATGTCTGTGTATGTTTGTCAGTGTGTTTGTTTATGTGTATGTGTATGTCAGCGTGAGTCTGCGTGTTTTCATTTTTCGTGTGTGTCTGCGTGTATGACCGTGTGTATTTGTCTGCATGTTTCTGTGTGTGTCTGTGTGTTCTACGTGTATGTGTCTGTGTGTGTGTCTGAATTTGCCTGTGGGTGATGTGTGTCTGCGTGCGTTTGTGACTGTGAGAGTTTCTGTGTCTATGTGTGACTCTGTATGTAGATGTGTATATCACTGTGTGTCTGTGTGTATATGTCTGTGTGTGTTGTCTCTGTATGTATATCACCGTGTCGGTGTGTCTTTGGGTGTGTCTGCATGTGTGTCTGCGTGTGTCCCTTAATGTTCACCGTAGGCAGGACTTAGAGACTAGTGAGGTAGAATGTATATTTTTAGAAGTTAAATTAAAAAATCACAAACCCATCATGGTTGGTTACGTCTATCGAAACCCTAGCGCTGGGGCTATGTGGTATGACAACTTCACCACCATGATGGATCCATTGTTTACCAGTGCCAATGAAATCATACTTTTAGGAGATTTTAATATTGATGCTCAAAAATCAATAATTGCATCATATAATCTCCAACAATTAGTTGAGCAGTCTACTAGAGTAACGAACTCTTCCTCAACCATTATCGATCACATATATGTCACATGTCCAGAAAACATCATAGAATGCAAGGTCCCCAACTGTAAAATGAGCGATCATTTTCCAACTTGCATTACATGGGGTAAAAGAGGCACAAAAATCCCAAAGCATAAACATATTAGCATAACATTTAGAAGTTATAAAAATTTCAGTCAAGATGCATTCTTAAAAGATTTACTTGATTCCCCCCTGAACCATGTTTATCAACTTCCTGATCCAGATGAAGCCATGGAGTATTGGTTGAAGACTTTCCTTGGGTTGTTTGATAAACATGTACCAATGAAGGAAGTCCGAGTAAAGCATCAGAGTAAATCACCATGGATTACCCAGGAAGTAACTGAGATTATAAGACAGCGAGATAGGGCACATAAAAATAAGGACTTAGTAACATATAGGATTTTGCGTAATAAAGTTCAATACATCATTTGAAGGGAAAAAAAGAATTTCTTTACAAAATTAGTAATTGATAAAACAAATAGTAAAGATATATGGAAGGCAATTAACACCTTGACTAACAGAAACAATTCATCACGTTTGTTTACATCAAATCATGTTACATCAGACGATTTCAGTAATTTCTTTCAGACAGATATATATCAGTTGAAGGCTTCAATACCACATTATCCATGTGACTTATCCTTGCTGTCCTCGTTTTGTGAGACTAAATGCTCAAATGACATTCATTCTGACATGCCGCTCATGTCAGTTACTGAAGTATTTACATATCTCACTAGTCTAAAAAGCAGTAATGCTTCAGGTTTAGATGGAATCAGCAATAGGATCCTTCAGTGTGCTGCATCAGTTGTTTGCGAGTCGTTAACGTTTATGTATAACCAGTGTCTTGCCAAAGGCTATTTTCCTTCAGCTTTTAAAATTGCTAAAGCATATCCTCATCATAAATCTGGCTCTTTGGACAGTAGTCTCCCAAGTAGCTATAGACCCATCTCCTTATTATCATCATTATCAAAACCGCTAGAAAAACATATTCACAAAATAACCCTCCAACATCTAGATAATAACAAACTAATAATTGATAACCAGTCTGGATTTCGACCAAAGTATTCGTGCCATACAGCTTTAACAAACATGATAGAAAACTGGCATCATAATATTAACGAAGATAAAATAGCTGGGTGCGTGTTTATAGACTTTAGAAAAGCCTTTGACATGATAGACCATACTATCCTTATTAGAAAACTAGAAATAATGAACTTCAATTGTAATCTATTAACGTTATTAAGATCCTTTCTGTTAAATAGGAAACAGGTAGTTTCATACAATAAATCCCTGTCACAGACTACTGTGGTGAATACTGGAGTACCCCAGGGCTCTATTCTTGGCCCTCTGTTATTTGCCATTTATATAAATGATCTTCCTTTATGTCTGTCGTCGCCGTGTGATTTATTTGCAGATGACTGTACAGTCTATACAAGTGCTCAAACGTGTGATAGTCTAGAGTCACCTTTACAACAGGAATTAAACAATGTTGTTTCCTGGAGCTATGCAAACCGCATGCAAGTAAACATTAGTAAAACAAAATGCATGTTAATATCAACAAGACAAAAGCTATATTCTTTATCTGCACATAATACTCTTCAACTCTACATAAGTAACAACCCAGTAGAATGTGTATCTGAGCACAAATCTTTTTAATTATTGATAGAAATTTAACCTTCACTTCTCATGTGCAAGCTCTAGTGAAACAAACAGCTAAAAAAGTATACCAGCTTGCAAAAATTAAACACTTTCTGGATGAAAACACCAGAAGGATATTTTACACCTCCCATATTCAGACCCATCTAGACTACTGCTCCACAGTATGGGATGGCTGTCCAAGTTCAGTCATGAAACGGCTTAAAGCACTTCAAAAAAGAGCTGTACGCTTAGTCAGTAATAATCATGGAAGAGATAGTTCCAGTTTATATAAAGATCTTAAGTTACTACCCTTCCATGAACGGTTACTTTTCAACAAGGCAAAATATATTAACAAAATCTTATTAAAAAAATGCTCCAGATTACCTTTGGCCATTCTTCAAGTATAATGGGCGACACAGCAAACGCCTAAACATATTACACACCCCTAAACCTAGAATAGACTTGTACAAAACAAGCTTGGCGTACTCTGCAGCTCATCTGTGGAACCAACTTCCACAACCAATTAAAAATATCAAAAACCCCTATAAATACAATTGGAAGCTTTTTGAATATTATCTCACTTCAGACTACATGCCCTCTTAGAAGATAAAGTTTCCTAAGAACAATGTTGATTTCCACCAATATATATTATATTTAGTATTATAATTGTTTTAAAATGTAGGCATACTTAGAGTACCTTGTTACAAACATGTTATTGATGATGCCTGTAATTATTATTATTATTATTATTATTATTATTATTACTATCTTCTAAAACAATGTGTGCATAAATAATGCATGCATGGCGTGAAGCCAGAAGGGCAGGATGTAAGACGGGCCTGTGTGCCCAATTCTTAACCCTTTGAAAATAAAGTTTGTTCGTTCGTTCGTTCGTTCGTTCGTTCTCCTTCCTCCTCACCATGTATGCATTTCTGTGTTTATGGGCATGTGTGTGTAGGTGTGTGTGTGTGTGTGTGTGTGTGTGTGTGTGTTTACGAGTTACTGCGTACTTATCTATATGTCTGTGTGTTGGAAACCCTTTGTGTGTGTGTGTCTGTCTGTTTGTCTGTCTGTCTGTTGATATACAGTGTGTGGTTTCCTGTGACAGGGCTACTGTTGGGGAATAGATAAGGAAGACGATGATAGATGAAGACACTGAGAGACAAGAAGACGACGAAGAGAATGCAGAAGAAGTGAAATGGGAAGAATGAGAGATGTTAGAGTAATGAGCGACGAACGAACCGACTAACGAACTAAAGGAACTTTAATTTACAAGGCTCACAAATGTGACACCCAGGCCCAGTTTACATTGGGCGCCTTTATGTCTTCATTGTTCACACATCAGCCGAGGAAGAACGAGACACCCAGGTCCAGTTTACATTGGGCGCTTTTATGTCTTCATTGTTCAGACATCAGCCTAGGAAGAACGAGACACCCAGGTCCAGTTTACATTGGGCGCTTTCGTGTTTTCATTGTTCAGACATCAGCCTAGGAAGAACGAGACACCCAGGTCCAGTTTACATTGGGCGCTTTCGTGTCTTCATTGTTCAGACATCAGCCGAGGAAGAACGAAGGCGAAAACGTTGGGTGTCAAGGGTGAGTAGGAGATGTTACATGCTGGCAAAAAAAACTTAATTGAACGGGATTTAGCATCACCTGTCTCTCCAAAAGATTGGCTGTCTGTTTACCAGATGTTTCATCGCACAGAAAGATAGGGAAAAGAGATCAATGAGCAATATCAAGAGAAGGAAGGAGGGAGGGGGGGGGGAAGGAGGAGGCGGTAGAGGAGAAAGAAGAAGAAGAGGGTAATTAGAAGAGTACATCAGTCTGTTCAATCAGTCTGTTACATTATTCTGTTACATCACTCTGTTACATTATTCAGGTTACATCAATCTGTTACATCAGTCTGTTACATCACTCTGTTACATTATTCTGTTACATCAGTTTGTTACATTAGTCTGTTAAATCAGTCTGTTACATCAGTCTGTTACATCAGTCTCTTACATTAT
>CAJHNH020003282.1:0-10000 GCA_905116865.2 Candidula unifasciata | reverse complement strand
TATTCTCGTGTGGTCTTTTCCTGGCTTAGGAACTGGTCTGAGATAGCTGTGGAGCCAGTCATCAGGAATAATGCCAGTTTTCATGGTGTTGTTAAAAATCGTGGATAGTTCATCCATATCTGTCATATCGAGGCTTTTGAAGTCGCTGTATCTAATGCCATCAGGACCTGGAGCTGTGTCTGGACAGGTCTTCAGTGTTGCTTTGATGCAGTCCGTTGAGATGTATACTGTATCATCGTCTTCCTCGATTTCAGCCATCTGGATATCATGTAAATTCTGTTTCATCTGCTCCCTATCTTCCCTGTCTTTCTTTTCCGTCTGCAGGAGAAATCTGTGCAGGATAGCCTCCCCTTTGTCTTTATCCGATTTTAACACCACCCCGTTGTCCATCTTTAGCTCGGGCATAACAGAGGTTTGTTTGCCTCCGTTCATCTTTTGGTGGAGCCGCCAGAATTTTCTGAGAGATTTTTCGTAGCCTATTTCTTGACAAAAATGTTCCCACATTGTGTGCTTAGACTCCTTTGCGAGTTGTTTAAAATGTTCAGTGAGTCTGTCTTTTTTGTGTTTAATGTCTTGTTTCTGCGCCTCAGTAAAATTCGAAGACTTTCTGCATTTCTCCCAGTCTTTGGTGGCACCTCGTTTCTCTGTCCAGGCTTCTGCGACTTCAGGTGTCCACCACGGGGGCTGTTGAAAGATAGCTTTCTTCTTTCCCGGTGTTCTGCGTGACCTGTCTCGCAGACGCCCCAATTACATCAGGCTGATTTGCAGCATACTGGAAAGAAGTGGCTGGTCTCTGATACCTTGTGCAGATTGTTTTTTTTGACCAGAATCCAACATGGAAGGTGGTCGCTTCCATGATGTCCCAGTACGCCCCACTGGCAAAGTGCACTCATACTGGGAGAGACCAGCGTGAGATCAAGGGCACTGTCAGTATCACCTTCTCTGTCGGGGATTCTGGTGGGTCTGCCATCATTCAAGCAGATTAAATCCGTGTCTGTTAGTGCTTCCTCCAGTGCCTCGCCCTGTTTATTGACCGTCAGATTGCCCCATAGACGACCTTTGGCATTGAAGTCCCCACACATAATGATGTCGGTGGTTATCTGCTCGCATATGTCACTTAAAATTGTCCACTTTTCTTTGTCAACTTTATCATTACAGGCATAGATGTTGATTAGTGTGAAAGGTTTACTTCCGTCTACCTTTACGGCCTGAACCTGAATTTCGCTGTTGTTCCACGCACTCGTGTCTACAACTGAGGATGTTATTCCGCGCCTGACCAGGATCGCTTGGCCTAGGTGTTTGCTGTTGTAGTACGTTTGGAAGCCTGAGACATTCAGAGCTTCTTCTGTATTCAGCCGGGTCTCCTGAAGTGCGATTATATCAGCATCATATATTAGTTTCTCCAAGATTGGGCCTCTCTGTCGAACACTCCTGCAGTTCCAGCAAAGAATGCGGAGATTTCTCTTGCCAAGGCGTTCTGATTTAGATTGGTTTTTGCGTGCACCAGCACGTCTATTGCGCCGTTTTCTACCATGTTGTCCTCTTTTTCTTCTGTAGCGTGTAGACGCTGCTGCATCGGATCTCAGTACGGACGCACGAAATCCGTAGCTCTGGCGAGGATTGAGTTCATCAAAAAATGTCTACCATATTTAATTAGTGAGAGTTTATTAACGTCACCCCAGTGGTGCCGTCGTGCTGGGGAAGGGGCCAGAGACGTAACGCCCATCAGCACAGTGTCGCCCCTGTACGACATAACTATGTGTGTGTAGCCTGATGAGATGTCATCGCAAAGAAAGGGGTAATATTTGTAAAAATAGAACTCCAAATGTCTGTAATTATTTCCTCTTCCATTCGCGAACCCGACCTACCACAGCCAGTGTAAACAACGAAGTAACAAGTAAGGAAACCTGATATTCTCGAGTATGCAGCGGCGAAAAACATTGCCATCATGTGTTTAAATTGGTAAGAGGTTTGATTTGAGCGATGAAAACCGATTCACTACGCAAAGTGTTTGCCTTGAAATAATCTTGGTTGCTAGCGCCGCCATGCCGGAAGTTGTCCATGTATGTATGTATGTATGTATGTATGTATGTATGTATGTATGTATGTATGTATGTATGTATGTATGTATGTATGTATGTATGTATGTATGTATGTATGTATGTATGTATGTATGTATGTATGTATGTATGTATGTATGTATGTATGTATGTATGTATGTATGTATGTATGTATGTATGTATGTATGTATGTATGTATGTATGTATGTATGTATGTATGTATGTATGTATGTATGTATGTATGTATGTATGTATGTATGTATGTATGTATGTATGTATGTATGTATGTATGTATGTATGTATGTATATGTATGTATGTATGTATGTATGTATGTATGTATGTATGTATGTTATGTATGTATGTATGTATGTATGTATGTATGTATGTATGTATGTATGTATGTAGTATATGTATGTATGTATGTATGTATGTATGTATGTATGTATGTATGTATGTATGTATGTATGTATGTATGTATGTATGTATGTATGTATGTATGTATGTATGTATGTATGTATGTATGTATGTATGTATGTATGTATGTATGTATGTATGTAGGTATGTATGTATGTATGTATGTATGTAGTATGTATGTATGTATGTATGTATGTATGTATGTATGTATGTATGTATGTATGTATGTATGTATGTATGTATGTATGTATGTATGTATGTATGTATGTATGTATGTATGTATGTATGTATGTATGTATGTATGTATGTATGTATGTATGTATGTATGTATGTATGTATGTATGTATGTATGTATGTATGTATGTATGTATGTATGTATGTATGTATGTATGTATGTATGTATGTATGTATGTATGTATGTTGTATGTATGTATGTATGTATGTATGTATGTATGTATGTATGTATGTATGTATGTATGTACGTATGTATGTATGTATGTATGTATGTATGTATGTATGTATGTATGTATGTATGTATGTATGTATGTATGTATGTATGTATGTGTGTATGTGTATGTGTGTGTGTATGTGTGTGTATATGTGTGTGTCTGTGTGTGTGTATGAGTGTGTGTGAGTGTGTGTGTGAGTGTGTGTGTTATTGTGTGTGTGAGTGTGTGTGAGTATATGTGTGAGTGTGTGTGTAAGTGTGAGTGTGTATGTGAGTGTGTGTTTAAGTGTGAGTGTGTGTGTGTGCGTGTGTGTGTGTGCGTGTGTGTGTGTGCATCTGCTGCACACCGCTCACGTATTATGTCACGTGACTTGACATACAATAGAGTACTATAACATATTGCAATAAAACGATACAAAATGTATTCAATGTATGATACTAGCATTACTCGCAAAACAGCTCTATAAAATATTACCATTACAATACAATAATGCGCTATTGAGTGTTATTTTATAATAAAGTGCAAATAACATGGTGTCTTTGTTTGCTACTGTTTCAGTGTTTGCGTGAATTCTGAAATGTCATTTTCTAATGTTGGAAACTTGCTGTTGGCTATCAGTTGCGACTGCACATTGAATCAGGAAACTTGCTGTTGGCTATCAGTTGCGACTGCACATTGAATCAGGAAATTTGTTGTTGGCTATCAGTTGCGACTGCACATTGAATCAGGAAACTTGTTGTTGGCTATCAGTTGCGACTGCACATTTAATTATAAATCTTGTTGTTGGCTATCAGTTGCGACTGCACATTGAATCAGGAAATTTGTTGTTGGCTATCAGTTGCGACTGCACATTGAATCAGGAAACTTGCTGTTGGCTATCAGTTGCGACTGCACATTGAATCAGGAAATTTGTTGTTGGCTATCAGTTGCGACTGCACATTGAATCAGGAAACTTGTTGTTGGCTATCAGTGCGACTGCACATTGAATCATGAATCTTGTTGTTGGCTATCAGTTGCGACTGCACATTTAATTATAAATCTTGTTGTTGGCTATCAGTGCGACTGCACATTTAATTATAAATCTTGTTGTTGGCTATCAGTTGCGACTGCACATTTAATTATAAATCTTGTTGTTGGCTATCAGTGCGACTGCACATTTAATTATAAATCTTGTTGTTGGCTATCAGTTGCGACTGCACATTTAATTATAAATCTTGTTGTTGGCTATCAGTTGCGACTGCACATTGAATCAGGAAACTTGTTGTTGGCTATCAGTTGCGACTGCACATTGAATCATGAATCTTGTTGCTGGCAATAGGTTGATTGATAAGCTGATGTTGTTCCACTGGGCGGTGAGCGACTTTATGATAAAGCGGGTGTGGTGAAGGTTCTCTGGGTTCACAGTAAAAGTGCCATAAAACGTTGTCGATATTCAACACTGAGGGGAAAACGTTGTTGATATTCAACACTGAGGGGAAAACGTTGTCGATATTCAACACTGAGGGGAAAACGTTGTTGATATTCAACACTGAGGGGGAAACGTTGTTGATATTCAACACTGAGGGGAAAACGTTGTTGATATTCAACACTGAGAGGGAAAACGTTGTTGATATTCAACACTGAGGGGAAAACGTTGTCGATGTTTAACACTGAGGGGAAAACTTTGTTGATATTCAACACTGAATGGGAAAACGTTGTTGATATTCAACACTGAGAGGTAAAACGTTGTCGATATTCAACACTGAGGGGAAAACGTTGTTGATATTCAACACTGAGAGGGAAAACGTTGTCGATATTCAACACTGAGGGGAAAACGTTGTTGATATTCAACACTGAGGGGAAAACGTTGTTGATATTCAACACTGGGGGGAAAACGTTGTTGATATTCAACACTGAGAGGGAAAACTTTGTCGATATTTAACACTGAGGGGAAAACGTTGTTGATATTCAACACTGAGAGTGGCGCGGTGATTTATGTCACAGGCGTGAGGGGAAGTTAAGTCCAACATGATGTGTATAAGGAGATACTCCGTACGTCACTCGGGCGCCAGTCCTTTACTATCCTGGTTGTCCGGAACCTCACGCAAGACCCCTACAGCACGTCCTCGTGTCGTGCGCCATGGATAATGTCTCAAATGAGCATTAACAGAGCTGTCTGGGGATCTCGGAGTTTGGCGGCCCCCAGAGGTGATGAGTCCTTGTGGCTCTCATCAGCCCGCCCCCAACGCTTGGGTGAAAAATGTTATCAAAAAACTCATTAGGAACATGAGTAGGTTCGACAAAAGTACAGCTAAAATCACAACCTTGGTTTAAAAGACTGCTGAGTAAAGAGAACATTGCTCAATGCTCATCCTCGGTTAATTCTCAGTGTCGTCGTCCACCGCGCTGAGGTGCACCACAACAGAAAACCATACATGGGCTGGCCATCCTTGTGCATCCTCGGTTGGCCCTCAGTGTCGTCGTCACCGCGCTGAGATGCACCACAACAGCAAACCATCCATAGGCTGGCCAGTCACGTACATCCTCGGTTAACCCTCAGTGTCGTCGTCACCGCGCTGTGGTACACCACAACAGCAACCATCCATCGGATGGCTAAGCCTAAATGTCCGACAAAACTAGATCATACGGATCAAAAATCTGACCATCAAAATTTGCACTGAAATGCAAAGGCCGAATGTCCACAACCCAAAGACCCCACTCGCCCGAGTGTTGGGACAAAACTGATAACGATATGCCTGATTCAGGATGTGAAATTCTGCCGGGCAAATGTACCTATCTGTGTGGTCACAAAAGTCCAAAACCAATGGGCTGCTCCCCACTGACTTCCAGAGGGCGCAGCCCCTGTCGAGCGGGAGGCCTGATACGGTTGTGAGGTTAAGCAGGCATGTGCAGGACGTGACGATTCCTTGGGTGAGCCCAGAACCAGAGCGCCGTGTGCCGGCTCTGCATGCATGGAAGCCTCCTTGGATGGCGGGGAATGCCCATGATCTGCCCCTGCCTTCCCTTGAGGGCCAACTGTTCCACAGGGGGTTGCCCCAAAGGGGTACTCCGGGGGCAATACCTGCGGCGAAGGAGACAAGGCGGACACCACACAAATCAGGCAGTCTCGACCCACACAAAACAATGGCCACAGTCACCCTAGAAATAGGCCCTGACGTCTTCCTTCGAAGTCGGCGTACAGCTGCCCAAGAGGCAGGGAAATAAAAAACGGTTGTACACGCAAAAATCAGGTCCAGGTGAAAGCCAAAAGTCCAAGCGGACGATTAACCGGGACCTTCCACTGGAATTCACAGCCGGTGTTCGATGAAAAAAAAAAAAAACACTGAGAGGGAAAACGTTGTCGATATTCAACACTGAGGGGAAAACGTTGTTGATATTCAACACTGAGAGGGAAAACGTTGTTGATATTCAACACTGAGAGGAAAAACGTTGTCGATATTCAACACTGATGGGAAAACGTTGTTGATATTCAACACTGAGAGGGAAAACGTTGTCGATATTCAACACTGAGGGGAAAACGTTGTTGATATTCAATACTGAGGGGAAAACGTTGTTGATATTCAACACTGAGGGGAAAACGTTGTTGATATTCAACACTGAGACGGAAACGTTGTCGATATTCAACACTAAGGGGAAAACGTTGTCGATATTCAACACTGAGGGAAAAACGTTGTCGATATTTAACACTCAGGGAAAAACGTCGACATTCAACACTGAGGGGAAAACCTCGATATTCAACACTGAGGGGAAAACGTTGTCGATATTCACCACTGAGGGGAAAACGTTGTCGATATTCAACACTGAGGGAAAAACGTCGATATTCAACACTGAGGGAAAAACGTCGATATTCAACACTGAGGGGAAAACGTCGATATTCAACACTGATGGAAAAACGTTGTCGATATTCAACACTGAGGGGAAAACGTCGACATTCAACACTGAGGGAAAAACGTTGTCGATATTCAACACTGAGGGAAAACGTTGTCGATATTTAACACTCAGGGAAAAACGTAGACATTCAACACTGAGGGAAAAACGTCGATATTCAACACTGAGGGGAAAACGTTGTCGATATTTAACACTCAGGGAAAAACGTCGACATTCAACACTGAGGGAAAAACCTCGATATTCAACACTGAGGGGAAACGTTGTCGATATTCACCACTGAGGGGAAAACGTTGTCGATATTCAACACTGAGGGAAAACGTCGATATTCAACACTGAGAGGAAAACGTCGATATTCAACACTGATGGAAAAACGTTGTCGATATTCAACACTGAGGGGAAAACGTTGTTGATTTTCAACACTGAGGGGAAAACGTTGTCGATATTTAACACTGAGGGAAGAACGTTGTCAATATTCAACACTGAGGGGAAAACGTTGTCGATATTTAACACTGAGGGGAAAACGTTGTCGATATTTAACACTGAGGGAAAAACGTTGTCGATATTTAACACTGAGGGGAAAACTTTGTCGATATTTAACACTCAGGGAAAAACGTCGACATTCAACACTGAGGGAAAAACGTCGATATTCAACACTGAGGGGAAACGTTTTTGATATTTACCACTGAGCGGAAAACGTTGTCGATATTCAACACTGAGGGAAAAACGTCGATATTCAACCCTGATGGGAAAACGTCGATATTCAACACTGATGGAAAAACGTTGTCGATATTCAACACTAAGGGAAAAACGTCGATATTCAACACTGAGGGAAAAACGTCGATATTCAACACTGAGGGAAAAACGTCAATATTCAACACTGAGGGAAAACGTCGATATTCAACACTGAGGGGAAAACGTTGTCGATATTCAACACTGAGAGTGAAACGTTGTCGATATTAAACACTGAGAGTGAAACGTTGTCGATATTCAACACTGAGAGTGAAACGTTGTCGATATTCAACACTGAGAGGGAAAACGTTGCCGATATTCACCTCTGAGGGGGAAAACGTTGTCGATATTCAACACTGAGGGAAAAACGTCGATATTCAACACTGAGGGAAAACGTCGATATTCAACACTGAGGGGAAAACGTTGTCGATATTCAACACTGAGAGTGAAACGTTGTCGATATTAAACACTGAGAGTGAAACGTTGTCGATATTCAACACTGAGAGGGAAAACGTTGCCGATATTCACCTCTGAGGGGAACACGTTGTCCATATTCACCCGCATGACCTGACCCAAAGATGAAGGTTAGGGCAGCTTTTCCTGAAGTGCTAAGTGTTGATATTTATTCTTGCCTAAGAAATACAGAATGAATTTTTTTTAAGCATATTCATCGAGTCATTAAGAATGCATGCGTGTGTGAACTTTTGAGTACCAAGCCATGCTAAAGCCACAGTTCCCATTGTATGGCTACCAGTTGTAACAACAAAGGCAGAAGATAACTATGAAGGATAATATATAAATTTACTCCTTGAACCTATCTCGAATCCGAACCTTTAAGAGCTCCAACTATGTCGTGACCTATTTGAAAACAACCCACTTTAAGCTGCCTCCGTAACAATGCAAAAAAAAGTGAGAGAGAGAGAGAGAGAGAGAGAGAGAGAGAGAGAGAGAGAGAGAGAGAGAGAGAGAGAGAGAGAGAGAGAGAGAGAGACAGAGAGACAGAGAGAGACATAAAGAGACAGAGAGAGGCAGAGAGAGTGTTCGTTTAGGCGGGGTTAAGATCAAAAATATCTTACCCTGACAAGAGGTGTTCTGTTTAAGATCTAGAAAGCAGTAACAGTACAACCTAGGCACACTAAGTAACATAGCAAGAATGTAAGACAACAAATACATAAACTTTGTTTACTCGATAACATAAAACAATAATATTTAATGACACACTCTTAACATTAAGTATACTAAATTGACAACTAACTAAAACAGCTACGAGCAGATCAATAACAAAGCTTATTGCGAGCAACTGGTAAATCAACGAATAACAAAACACTGACAACTACTAGAAGACCAACAAATAACAAAACACTGACAACTATTAGAAGACCAACAAATAACAAAACACTGACAACTACTAGAAGACCAACAAATAACAAAACACTGACAACTACTAGAAGACCAACAAATAACAAAACACTGACAAGTACTAGAAGACCAACAAATAACAAAATACTGACAAGTACTAGAAGACCAACAAATAACAAAATACTGACAACTACTAGAAGACCAACAAATAACAAAACACTGACAACTACTAGAAGACCAACAAATAACAAAACACTGACAACTACTAGAAGACCAACAAATAACAAAATACTGACAAGTACTGGAAGACCAACAAATAACAAAACTAATTGCGAGCAACTATGAGTGTGTCTGGCCAGACGTGGGGCTGTGAGTGTGTCTGGCCAGACGTGGGGCTGTGAGTATGTCTGGCCGGATGTGGGGCTGTGAGTATGTCTGCCTTAGTGTGGGGCTGTGAGTGTGTCTGGCCGGATGTGGGGCTGTGAGTATGTCTGGCCGAATGTGGGGCTGTGAGTATGTCTGTCTTAGTGTGGGGCTGTGAGTGTGTCTGGCCGGATGTGGGGCTGTGAGTATGTCTGGCCGGATGTGGGGCTGTGAGTGTGTCTGGCTTGATGTGGGGCTGTGAGTGTGTCTGGCCGGATGTGGGGCTGTGAGGAGTCTGGCCGGATGTGGGCGCTGGAGTAGGTCGGCTTAGTGTGGGCTGTGTGGTCGTGTCTGCCGGATGTGGAGGCTGGAGTATGTCCTATCGGATGTGGTGCTGCGAGTGGCTGGCCGATTGTGGGGCTGGAGGGTTGGCCGGATGTGGGGGTTGAGTGTGTCTGCTTGATTGGGCTGGAGTGTGTTGGCGGATGTGGGGCGGCTGTAAATGTGCTGGCTGGATGTGGGGCTGTGAGTGTGTCTGGCCGGATGTGGGGCTGTGAGTGTGTCTGGCCAGATGTGGGGCTGTGAGTGTGTCTAGCCGAATGTGGGGCTGTGAGTGTGTCTGGCCGGAATTGAGGCTGTGAGTGTGTCTAGCGGGAAGTGGGGCTGTGAGTGTGTCTGGCCGGAAGTGGGGCTGTGGAGTGTGTCGCCGGAAGTGGGGCTGTGAGTGTGTCGGCGGA
>CAJHNH020003281.1:7500-75353 GCA_905116865.2 Candidula unifasciata | reverse complement strand
GTGACCTGTCCGGTACTGTCTTATCATGTTCTGATGGATGGTGTGTGTTGATGACGTTCTTGCTGCGTACACACTTCTTTCCATTTATTCTCGTTAATTAACAGCCATGCAGCAACACAATTTATGGTTCTTAGAGTGCACTGTCATTCATACACACACAAATATATAAATATACACGCTCCCATATACATACACCCATGCACACTCATACCCACATATACATGCATAAAGTAATACATTTCTATATCCATGTACTCGTTTATCTGTACCTTTCGCACAGCTATATTCCCACTGTCCTGTCCATACATGATCCCTTACCATCCGCCTACATACATCTTGTCTTATGTATCCATCCTATACATACATGCACTCATACTACACGCACTCATCCTTGTGTGTGTATCCATGTTCACATCTATGCACTCATCATACTTACAGTACCTCCCTTACGCTAGGGTGTCCGGAGTCACCATCTGATCAGTTCCTTCTGCTGTCCTGAGTAAATCCTTAATCTGGTCTTTTTAGTTTAGTTTTGTTTTAATAAGGAACTGTTTAACGAGTTTGTGGATGTCTTTATTGCTATCTACCTTTAGACATTTGTTTGCAGTAATCTGTTGTTTGCGTTTTAGAAAATACTCCTCAATGGGTTTCCTCTTCAATTTGTATTTAGTATGGCTGTACCGAATATTCGCTTCGTATTCGCTTCGGGGCCGAATAGTGGACCCAATAACTATTCGGTATTCGGCCGAATAGTTGCGGTCGGGCCGAATACGAATAGTGGTTACCTCACAACCGTTTCTGGTCTGGTGGAAAAAAAACATCAAGACTTCCCACCTTGGTTTATACTGTGAAGGGTTATCTTTGTGCACCACCTACGAGAGTACCAAGTGCCCCTTTATTTCCATCTTGCATGTGTTGCGAGTATAGTGTTTTTAGGTGTGTTGCTGTAGAAACAAAATGCAACACTTAAAAATGTAAGAGGGGCAGAAAAGCAAGTGTTCTAGTGTTGACGGCTTGATTTCTTTGAGTGGAGTGTCCTCTTCGTTGATTCTTTAAAGTAACGGGAGTTCGTCATCATTTATGAGTGTCGTATCTGTTATTTCGTCGTCTCGTGGAAACGGCAGCGGCTGAATGTTTTGATCGACTTTCGGTTTCTTGATTGTCTTTGTTGTTTGATCTTCTGGCGTTGGCCGCCCGGCGTCTGGTTTCGTGAGCTCGCGTAGGGCTGGGCGACTTGTAACAACGGCATTGTTTTCTTCGTCGGCGTTATTTTTGTTTTTGATGTTTCGCATTGCGGGTTTTCATTTTGACTCTCTGTATTTGTCGTATTTTCCTGTTTAGTACAGCTGAAAATACCTTCAGTAAAAGGCAAAATAGGACTATACCTTGGATTTTCAACTGGCGGCCCGCATTCAGCCCACTGTTGCCTTGTAGGTGGCCTATGGATTATTACCAGTTGTGCTGTATTAATGATCTTTTTAACCAGGGCTAGACCTATGACCACGACCAAGGCCGTGCCGTGCTATAAAACGCAGAAGATGACAGCAGGGAGCTCGTTCGGGGGGGGGGGGGGTATAAAGTGTTTTGTTCACCAGCTGTGAACTCAAGTGGAAAATTCTGGTTGCGAAATGGTCACATTTTATTATCAACTGGTTTACCCACATGACTGTACTTTTTTTTTTTTTTAATTTAGGGACATATGGCTAGTGCTGTCGCCTCGACAGTGCAGGTGTGGATTTTTTTTTCCTAGTTAAAAAAAAACATGTTGAAATGGGCATTCAAGCCCTAGTCTTAAGTGCACTGAGTCGCTTGAATGAATGACTCAGTCAATCAAGATTTGACATTACTGCACTCGTGCTCCGTCGACTTCTTCGGCAACCAACGACGCCAGTTTTAATGTTTCGAAGACTTATCAAGTGATGCAAGCCACTCTGCCCTGAAAACGCCAGTGTCAATGTTTCAAAGACCTATCAAGTGATGCAAGCCACTCTGCCCTGAGGAGACCAGTTTCAATGTTTTTAAGACTTATTAAGTGATGCAAGCCACTCTGAACTGAAAACGCCAGTGTCAATGTTTCGAAGACATATCAAGTAATGCAAGCCACTCTGCCCTGAGGACGCCAGTTTCAATGTATCGAAGACTTATCAAGTGATGCAAGCCACTCTGCCCTGAGGACGCCAGTTTCAATGTATCGAAGACTTATCAAGTGATGCAAGCCACTCTGCCCTGAGGACGCCAGTTTCAATGTATCGAAGACTTATCAAGTGTTGCAAGCCACTCTGCCCTGAGGACGCCATTTTCAATGTTTTTAGGACTTATTAGGTGATGCAAGCAGCTCTGCTTCGAGGGGAAGAGTTTTAATGTTTTTAAGACTTATCAAGTGATGTAAGCGACTCTGCCCTGAAAACGCCAGTGTCAATGTTTCGAAGACTTATCAAGTGATGCAAGCCACTCTGCCATGAGGACGCCAGTTTTAATGTTTCGAGGACTAATCAAGTGATGCAAGCCACGCTGCCCTGAAAACGCCAGTGTTAATGATTCGAAGACTTATCAAGTGGTGCAAGCTACTTTGCTATGAGGACACCCGTTTCAATTTTTCGAAGACTTATCAAGTAATATCAAGCCACTTTGCCCCGAGGACACTAGTTTCAATGTTTTGAAGACTTATTAAGTGATGCAAGCCACTCTGCCCTGAGGACGCCAGTTTCAGTGTTTCAAAGCACGCTCTGTTACAATTATAATATGTCAGGCTACGCTGCTCTCAAGCAACTGGAAAGCTGCCGTTACTGTCTCCATCTTTATTCTGATCCTGGATGTATTAAGCCTCTTCTGGCATCTTGTCACAACTATCTCCGATAAAGGATCTCCTTGAAGTTGCCCTTTTCAAAGTGATTCTCAGATATTTCAGTATGCATTGTTTGTTGACATGTATTGTAAAACTTGGGACATCATCTCTAACAATCCTGTTGTCTAGGGAACACAACACAACGTACGTTTTTTCTTAGTGGTCGAGGGCACTCATTTGTGTACACTAGACCATCACTTTGTCTACTGTCGCCTTTAGCTCGTGGACTGTTTTTTGCCCTATCTCTCACATCCTGGAGATACTGAACAACCTGCATCAAGCCTAAAGAAATAAACGCTCCTGATTGCTTTCAAATATTGTGTGAATCTGTTGTATGAAAATTCTTATCCGCGTGTTACCAAAATTTTGCTATAAGCCCTAACAATGGGAGAAGTGGGACATTCTCCATCATTCAGCCTATAGTGATTTTCATTTGTTCGACTTTTTGAGAAAAAACAATGCTTCCAAGAGGAAACCTTGTCACACAGATGCAGACGTAATGAACGCGATAAACACTTTGTTCAGTCAGCAAATACGACATTTTTTTTTTTTCTATATCTTTTTTTCAAACTCACCAGATTAGCTGCCTACCTAAGCAGTTGCAATGCCTACGACCACTGTTTTTTATTCTCCATAATTGATTCAAAATGAAGTCTTTGTTTAATTTTGCCATTCATGTAAATTTTCCTTCATTCTTTTGTAATAAATTCACTGGAACGGGTTTGAAAAGGACACTGTAAAAGTGAATTTCATCGTGGCAATGATAATTCGTTCAAATGTAAACAATTTAACTTCTTTGTATCCGTGTTAGCACTAAAAAGCCCTACAAGCGCCCGCTCATTTCAGCTTACTGACAAATAATGCGTGAAATATTATTCATTTTGCTAAATGGAGCTTTTGATAGATCTATTCTACATTTCACTGAAATGATCCTCCATCTGATGTCAACATTGTTTGCTGGATTATATAAAAACATTGTTTGACTTCAGCTAATCCCAATTACTTTGATGTCATATTTTGGAGGATCAAAGTTACCCTTACTTCCTGGACTCCAATGTTCACATTATGAGATATGTTGTCACCGTCTGTTACAATCAAATACATTATTTCTGGTAGCTGCCTGACATTTTCAGCGATCCCGGGCTGTTCACGTTATGCCGACCAGCTGTTATACCCGCGCATCTTGCATGGTTGACCATGGAGTACAGTACAAGGAGAATAAATCGGGTTATAGCTACCACCATGTTTACCATGTTTCATCAGCCTGGCTGCTGCCACTTCCTAATGTGGTTTTTACCACATCATCAGACGCCTTGAACAATGAACATGACAGTGCACATGTCACCTTGGGATGGAGTTGTGTACTTTTTTTCTTTCCTTGCTTGTGTCACATCGCATTTTTGCACTTGTCGTGTCGAAGTGCACGAGTCTCTGTTTGTGCGCTTCATCTGCAAATTTTCAAATACTCTGTTAGTTTTCTTCTTCGCGTTCATCGGCAGTACCCTTAGAGGAAACGTTCTGATTGTTCGTCCACTTGTGAAATGAAGTCTTGTCCCAAAATGTGAGTTTTGCGTGCAGCGCATCCACTTCATTATACGCTAATATTTTTTAATGCAAATAGCCGGTTCCTTTAGTCTTAGACAGCTGCACTTCGACTTCCAAGGAAACCCCTAAATTATTCGACTCTTACGACATGCTTTCTACGGAGTCAGTGAGTATACCACCACCCACCCTACACATACGCACACACACACACACACACACACACACACACACACACACACACACACACACACAATAGGGCCCTGGAAGCCACGCAGAGACTCTGTTATTCTAAATGCCTAACGTTGACATCTAGTTTGTTTTCCACTAAATTAAATCATCATTCCTTCATCGTGAAGCTGGAAATGATTCTTTGTTTAGGGTGTGTGTGTGTATGTGTGTGTGTGTGTGGGTGTGTGTGTGCGTGTGTGTGTGCGTTTATGTGTGTGTGCGTTTATGTGTGTGTGCGTGTGTGTGTGTGTGCGTGTGTGTGCGTGTGTGTATGTGTGTGTGTCTGTGTGTGTCTGTATGTATGTATGTGCGTGTGCGTGTGTGTGAGTGTGTGTGTATGTTTGTGCGTGTGCATGAATGTCTATGTGTGTGTGTGTGCGTGATTGTGTATGTGAGAGCGAGACTTCCACTGATGTATCAACAGATTATACAATGGTGTCGTTTCTTACAGTGATGATCTCTCAAGCCTAGACCAAAACTAATCAAATACCAGAGAATGCAGACGTTAGGCTAAATACAAAACAGACGTTGTATAGAACTGCGTTATAGCCTGTAGTCACTGGCTTCTGCTTGTCATCTATAGAAGCTCTCTTGCGTGGAGTTTCCAATTGCGTCTTTGGAACCATCTGTGAGTATCCCCACCTGCTGGAGGTCACGAATACTTCATGCAGATCATTAAGGCTCACTGTAGGCTTCAGAAAGTGTCTCTTGAGTGTTTCTGTGATCATTCAGTGGGAGATTTCTGCCCTTTGACGAAAAAAAAAAAAAACACTTAAAATCTGTTCATAGATGTGATGTGCTAAGTTAAGTCATACAGTCACGTCTGAACAAAGCTAGAGCTGCTTTTGGAAGGATGAGGCAAATCTGGAAATCCAACAATTACTGCAGAGGAACGAAACTTCGACTCTACAAGAGCATCATTTTGCCAGTTCTTCTTTATGAAGCAGAATGCTGGAGGATGACCAAAAAGGATGCACACAAGCTGTTCACCTTCCACCACACATGTCTACGTAGAATTTTCTGGCCAGATACAATCTCAAACACTAAACTACTTCAAGCCACAAACCAAGAAACTTTAGACAGTATGATTACCGAGAGAAGATGGAAATGGCTTGGCCACGTTATGAGAATGACTTCTGATATACCTGCCAAAACAGCTCTCACACGGACACCAGAGGGAAGAGAAAACAGGGGCGCAGAAAAACAACATAGAGACGAACGATGGAAAGTGACCGAAGTGCGGAATCTTTGACATGGAAAACTGCACTGAAGATTGCACAGGGCAGGAAAGCATGGAAAGTCCTCTCTGAAGCCTCATTTGCCACTAGGCATAACGAGAACTGATGATGATAGATGTGATGTGATGTGCTAAGTTTAGTCATGCCTTCTCTTAGTCCTTTTAGATTACAAATGGAATGAAACCATAAGTTCCGGGAAAGTAATTATTCTTACAGTCCCAAATAGAACAGTTAGAGGGCAGAAGACGTCAGATGATACTAATGGAGAAAGTGTTGGAAGTATGGGCATAATAGTATAGGAGAATGGAGTGAATCAAGAACTGGCGTTTTTGCACTAGGGGCATTCCCATGCGTGCTCTGTCCTCTTCTTCAGTAGCCTTCAACAAAGATTTCCTATACTGATATTATCAGCTGCAACCTGGGTTGTGTTTTCTCCATTAAGGTATGCCCCGCCCGCCCCCCCCCCTCCCTCCAGCCCCTTTTTTAAACAACGTCCAGAACTACTGCTCGGTAACAACCGAATCAGTCTTTCAATGTATAGATACACTGTGTGTTCGTGTGTATTCGTGTTTTCGTGTGTATTCGTGTGTTCTTGTGTATCCGTGTGTTTGTGTGTATTCGTGAGTTTGTGTGTATCTGTGTGTATTCGTGTGTATTCGTGTGTTTGTGTGGATTCGTGTGTTCGTGTGTATTCGTGTGTTTGTGTGGATTCGTGTTCACGTGTGGATTCGTGTGTTCGTGTGTATTCGTGTGTTTGTGTGGATTGGTGTGTTCGTGTGTTTTCGTGTGTTTGTGTGGATTCGTGTGTTCGTGTGTTTTCGTGTGTTTGTGTGGATTCGTGTGTTCGTGTGTTTTCGTGTGGTGTTAGGTTTTAGGATCTGTTTAGGTAGGAGTAGAGCTGAAGTAACTTACGAGACTTGTGTTACTATACTTTATCTGTGACTTACCCTATGTTGGTCTTCACCAGCTCCACAGCTGCCTTTATGACCCCATTGTCAGTTAGACAATCTGCACGCTTGTTGCCTCAATCACCAGCATTGCCTGGACACAAAGATAAAGGACAGACAAGCCATTCTTGTCTGATAAAGCTGACCTAGATTGAAACATATGCTACTGAGACAATACCCGCTCCTCGTTATCTCCCCTGGTGTGGCTATGTTGTAAGACTTAGAAAGACAGAAGTGGAGTACGAAAGTTTTCAGTGCATTTTTTGTTGTTCAATTATAGAACGTATATTTTAAGGAATAGACTTAAGAATGCAGTGATAAATAGCAAAAAAATGTTGAGAATGCAGTCAAAGAGATACATACTTTGATGGTTTCGTCATATGCATGGTGAGGGGCAAGAGCCGAGACCTGATCTGTGATACTGCTGATTATCTACGACAGCAAATCATTACCGTCTAGGCCTACTGGTAAGGCCCATGATGATGATATTTCCAGGAAGAGTGAATTTTTTTAATTATAAAGGGAGCGATGGGCCACAAACGTTTGGGTGACACTGCTCTAGAGAGATGGTCAGTCTCGTCCTCAGATCGTGTTATAAAGTTTTGTGAGAAAGTCCATTACATACTCAAATGCAGCCGTCGCCATCACAGCTAGAATTCTTGCACAGCAGGTAGCTCTTTCTGTTGTTGTGGTTGTTGTTGTTGTCGTTTTGTTAGAAGTTGTCACGTTGTACTGTTTTATCGTTGTGTTAAGGGTGTCGATGCCGCTAATGAAAGTTTGTATGAGTTATCAGCAATGTTACATCACAGCTTGCCGGACATATCAATAGGTGATAAGGCCACACACCCCTCCCCCCCCCCCTCCACCAGTATGTACCTTAGCGTCCTGTGGTCAATAGTGCCAGACGTAGGCTGGCTGACAGGACATCTCGTATGTCTGGTGTGCCTCTCTTCTTTGGATGTGCCGACATTTGTCCGCATTCTTAGAGCAGCGATGTGGACGTCCTGCTGTCACTCGAACGTCCTTTTTTTTCTAAGAGCATTAATAATGACAGCCCAATCCATATAATGGCTTTTGTCAGCTGATACAGATCCTGTTTATCTATCGGCTCATTCATTTCCATCACTAACCCCATATAGAGCAAAGATTTAGGTAACTCTATGCAATTAGGAGTTTTGCATGCTTAAAGAATCACTACACACACTTGTGAATAGCCCTGTGAATGCAGCCACATGAAAGCTAGTGACACTATCTTCACCACACTGTCCATGCTGCTAGCAGTCATGAGTGTGACGTGACGTACGTGGATTTAATGATTTACATGTTGAGTAGGGATTTTCCTCTCAACACATCCCCTCCACCAGATTAACTGACTAATAACCGAGCTATGTTGCTCTCAGACAAAGTCCTGGATATCCAAGAAAACAGCCATATTGGCTCGCTAATTACTTTAACATTAGCTGCACTTGGTACCCACAAGAGAAGGGAAGGGGTTTTAGATGTCTATTATTATATTGAATAAATTATTTAGACAGGGCAAATGACCCCCCCCCCCCCCCCCCCCCGGTCCCACCTTTTTCCGGTATTAATAATTAAAGAATTATTATTAATATTTAATGAGCTCCACCAAATGTAATTCTATCTATCAGTTTAGTTAAACAGGTAAGACTAAATACACTTGGAATTTAACAAACGATATAGTATAAAACTTGATATAGCTTTTTTTTCTAACAATCAGTTAAATGACATTTCCAGTTTGTTGTGTTTACACAAACAGTGACTGGCTAAAGTTATGATAGTGATGAGATGCTTCAGCGAGAAAACAGCACCTGGGATTAGAGTGTTGTGATGAAGGTGATAAAGTATGAACAATTTATGACATAACTTTGTTATCATAGAACCTCTGACAGCCGTGAGCACTGTCAAGCTCTTCCTCCTCTTCCAGCTCCTTTCCCGCCTGTTTCAGCTTATTCTCGACCTTATTCTCCACCTCGTTCTCCACCTCGTTCCCAGCTGGCCGAGTCTAACACAATGTAGTCTCGTTCATGGACTAATCGTCACATGGGCGCTCTCTCTTCGTCTGTCTATGTGGCCGATAGTTATACAGCTTTTCTTGAAAAAGCCACATTCTTTCAACAGCTGCATCCTCTTCGAGTTGCAACTGTCTAGCTTCTTCTTCTTCTTTAAGTTGCCGCATTCTCTATTCTTCTTCCCTCTCCGCTGCGTGACGGGCAAGCATCGAGTCCCATTCTTCTATTTCCAACTGGCGCTTCTTCTCTGCAGCATTACGGGCAACCATATAATCGAAAGTATCCATTTGGCATTTAACAAATGATTCTAACTGTGTTCCTACTCTGCCCTCAGCTATCCCGCATTTCCTTACATATTTTTGGAACTCGGTGCGTAAGTCCATTATATCTTATTAGATCTGTCTTTAGATAAATGTAATACTACCCCGATTCCGGTTTAAAAGAATGTGTCAGAGCAAGGTACAGTAAACTGGACAAAAGTAGCCTATGGCAGCCGCACCAAGATGTAAATGAATCAAAGTGGCCTACCAGACTGACAGCTTTTAGAGTATTTGAGCAGCACAAAGGATACGCCGGTAAATTATGTGATGTGATCTTACATTCAGTCACTAAGCATAACTATCAATGATATGATGTGATATGATCTTACATTCAGTCACTAAGCATACTCTCAATGATATGATGTCAACATTCAATGCTCTACAATCTATACCAAATGATGGAACATGCAAGCAGATATAATAATAATCATCAACTCTAAAACTTACTGAATAAACAATAATCAATGGTTATGAAATGATCAATGATAGACATGATACTATCCATTTATTGATTTTAGTTACAAGTTATTTATTACTCTGTAATCTATCCCCATGTATAAATTACTAATTTTAATTTAGACTATATACTGGCAGAAGAGTCAAAGTTAAATTTAATAAATTTACTTTCATTAGTCTAGGAGTAATTAGCCAAGTCCAAATCCTCGGTGAGCTCTCCAGTGTGACGTGACGTACGTGGATTTAATGAATTATATGTTGAGTAGGGATTTTCCTCTCAAAACATCCCCTCCACCAGATTAACGGAATTAATATTCGAGCTATGTTGCTCTTAGACAATGTCCTGGATATCCAAGAAAACAGCCATATTGGCTCGTTAATTACTTTAACATTAGCTGTACTTGGTATCAACAAGAGAAGGAAAGGGGTTTTAGATGTCTATCATTATATTGAATGAATTATTAGACAGGGCAAATGACCCCCCCCCCCCCCCCCCCCCCCCCCCGTCCCACCTTCTTCCGGTATTAATAATTAAAGAAGTATTATTATTATATAATTAGCCCCCACCAAATGTAATTCTATCTATCAGTTTAGTTAAACAGGTAAGACTGAATCTGGTAATCTGGTAATCTGGTAATCCTAGTTTCAGCTTCATAGCAAACGGGTCACCCCACAGATGCTCCGCTTCTTTGCCAACGAAAAACAAACGCAGCTCACAGTGTCACGCCATGCACTCAACTCAGTAGCTGGGCGACGAAACTACATCCTTCCAGTCTACAAATGGAGCAAAAATGCAACGGCCACCGTCTGGCAAAAAAAAATTACAAAATATTTGCCACGGCTTTAAAAAAAATAAAAAAGGTGGCCGTACCCAGCGTCCACTTTGACCGGAAGAACTATATGAGGGTTAATAAACGGTCACCCCAGCAGTACCCTCATTATTAGCTGGGGAAGGGACTTAGGACATTACATCTACCAGCAGGCGTCGCCCCTACAACGACCTGCCTGCCAGCGTTAACGACTGTTCACCCAACAGCCATGCAGTTCTTTGGCACGAAGGAGACACCTTGAACTTGGGTTTCGTACTGCCGACTCCCTACTAAGATGTTATTTTATGTTCTGTTATCACAATTAATGTCACTGCACATTGGGCACACCCATGCGTGCTCAGTTCTCCGAAGCAGCAGCCCCTCTAAAGTACTTCTACTAATTGTCCCCATGAGAAGCTGGTTATATTGTCTCCTTCCTCGGCCTCGAAGACGGCAAAGACGTGCATCACCATGCTTAATTCCCATGCCACGCAATCGTGTTAGTGTCAGGGATTCTTCATTCTCCACTAGCCCAGTTCGTGCAGCGTTTACTATATCTGCTCTGTCCATACTTTTTCTCGCAATCATTAGTGCAGTGCTTGCCAGTTGGTCTGCTCGCTCATTTCCCTTCACGCCCGCATAACCCGGTATGTAGATCCAGGTTACGGAGGTTAAGTGCGATTTCCGAATGCTTTCTATCCATTCAGAGCGCATACTGCCTGTTGCTATCTTCTGAAGCATATTCATTGAGTCTGAGACAATTACTACCTGTGTGGCGGTTTGCTCAGATACCCATGCTAAAGCTCTAGAAGCAGCGGCTATTTCCATTGTCATGCTTGACGTGGTTGTCTGGTAAGCGCCGCTGTCCTCATGTATTGTTTTCCCCTTTTCTTTGCACTGTGTATGCCCATGCTGACCTCGATCCGCGCTTCACGGATCCATCTGTGTAGATGATGGTATCTTCTGGGTCTGAATGCTGATCTATCAGTTCCCTTACTTCTGTGTCTACCGCCGCAGGAATTTGATTCCTGCAGTACCTTCCGAGTGTGATGACAAGCTTAGAGATGTCATGCATGTCTACTGGTGTATTCGTCCATTCTTTTCCGTGGCTGATCACGTCTAGGTCACATACCTGCTGGATTAAGTCCTCAGCCTTTGCCATCCAAGAGCGGCCTCTTTTGAGACGCGTTCCTTTTGTGTCGTGAATAGCTTTGTGTAATGGGTGGTTAACATCTGCCGATACCCTCATGTAAGCCTTGACCTGTGCCACTTTGTATCTGCTTGTCATAGTCGGCAGACCCAGGATATAACGCATGGCGTTGCAGGAGGTGTCTTTTGTGCAGCCGAGTATGAGTCTCATGGCCTCATTCTGTACTCGGTCCAGTCTTTCTAGCTGGGTTTTGCTGACAGTGAGGAGGCCAAGACCATAGTCAATGACGCTAAGCACAAGCCCTTGATAGAGAAGGAAAAGTAGACGTTGTTCAATATCAGCTGCTGCTAGCACCTTGAATACACTTGGAATTTAACAAACGATGTAGTATAAAACTTGACATAGCTTTATTTTCTAACAATCAGTTAAATGACATTTCCAGTTTGTTGTGTTTACACAAACAGGGACTGGCTAAAGTTATGATAGTGATGAGATGCTTCAGCGAGAAAACAGCACCTGTGATTAGAGGGGTGTGATGAAGTGGATAATGTATGAACAATTTATGACATAACTTTGTTATCATAGAACCTCTGACAGCCGTGAGCACTGTCAAGCTCTTCCTCCTCTTCCAGCTTCTTTCCTGTCTGTTTCAGCTTATTCTCGACCTCATTCTCCACCTCGTTCTCCACCTCGTTCCCAGCTGGCCGAGTCTAACACAATGTAGTCTCGTTCATGGACTCATCGTCACATGGGCGCTGTAATCATGGAAACAAACACATGCGTGTAGTATCTTGACTTACACTAAGAATACATGTATCAATTAATATAACATGCAATAATAAAATATATCCTATCACTCCTCCTCATATTCCACATTCTCTCCAGTCTAGTCTAAAGGTCTTTTGTCTTACATGGACGTCACATATCCTGCCTTTCCTCTCATGTTCTGTCATGATAGTTGACTTTCTAAGTCTGTTGTTCGTCATCACTCAGACTTCCAACTGACTGACATTGATTTGACATAAACATGTGGCGCAGGTTATGTGCTGAACACGCACAACATTTAAAACGTGCACGCTGTCCTGAATATTATCTTTCAGTGACAGTGAATTCTATACACTCATCATTCTTCCCCTGGGGTTATAAATCCCCTGTTTAGGTGAACACATTAAGTGAGCACATGGTGGGCACACAAAATGTAACAGCATCCCTGCACATATGTGGGATCATTTCCCCCAGTCCAAACTCATGTTTTGGTTGATGGTTAAAACGTCATAATTTCATTATAATTCAGTATACAAGTCTTATTTAATAAACATGAAAACATACACTGAAAAACATGTGGCACAAACATTCAAGAAATAGGAATTGTTTTGCAGTTCCCTAACGGAGATACTGAATACTCACAAAGAACTATTTCAAGCAGAATGTGTAGACAAATTAGGAAAAGGTAGAATAGTCTTTAGCTAACTCCCTAACCAATGTATAAAGATTAAAATAATTGCACAAGCTTACCTGGGAACATTCCATTAATCGCCAAACCAGAATCAGACCGTAAGAATTACCTCTACGTCGATCTGTGTTTGTTTGCCAGCAGGCTGCGATGTTAATGAAGTGAACTCCAGATGCTAGAAGTATAAGTATCTATCTAATGTCCAATAGGAGCAAGTACAGCAGGGATCTACCAGTCATCAGTAGAAATATCCTCGTCGACAAGTGTTTCGGCCCACGATTCCTATACACTTTCGGAGGTGGTCCCACCTGAGTTCATGAAGCTCAGGGCTGGTACCCTGCTGCACGAGATTACCGGATGGTGTTTTTCTTTCGGATAGGGACAAGACGACTTTGTGGTTTCACAGAAGGTACTGTGAGATAAGAAGTCGTTGCGGCAGCCTAATTAGAACAGTCAGCGTGCCTGGACGACCGAGCGACAAGCTTACGTTTGGTTTACTGGACACATGTTGGACTTTTGTTAGCAGGTGGCAGAGGAACACTGGCAGACAATTCGGACACGATGGACTTTCAAAGGGGGAGAAACCCTTTTCCACTAGAGACCCGGACCAGCTCACCGAGGCCCGTCCCCTACGTTGTTGCGTTGCGTCCAAAGCCAGCTCGAGGCCCTTTCGGCTACCTCTCCCAGTTTTTTTAGTGTTCGTTTCCGTTCATTACCGCGCAATCCTAGTTCTTTAACCACATTGTAGAGCGAAATGGAAACGAGGCCTCTCGCTCCCACTTCGACGGCAAAGACCCGTACTGTGTACGCCTCGTTTCTCCTCAGACCGGCTGCTAAATGACTGTATTTCTCGAGCTTATTCGTGTGATTCTCTTCCATACGCGACTCATACGGGACGGTCAACTCAATCAGGATGAGCTGCCGTTTTTGCGCAGATTGGAGAACTATGTCAGGTCGCAGGCCGGTCTTCCGGATCAACTCGGGGTACCTTTCATGGCCCGGCAGATCAACCGCCAGTAACCAGTCCCTCGCAGAGTCTAGCACAGATGGATCGAATGCGTTTCGGTTGACCTTACCTTTTGGAACCTGTCCAGCCTTGAGGAAACGAATGTGGACGATGGTAGAACTGGCTCTGGCGTTAGCCCTCATTCTAGCCTGGTCAACAACGACTACTAACTCTTTTAGCACCTTGTTGTGTCGCCAGGTATATCGGCCTTGACCTAGGGCTTTCCTGCACGCGGACAGGACGTGTTCTAGAGTCTGCTTCGCTTTACACAACGGGCAAGTCGGATCGTTTGTCGCAGACCATTTAACCATGTTAACACCGGACGGTAATACATCGTACGCCGAACGAACGATAAAGCTCAGTCGCAGCGGGGTCATCCGCCAGATCTCACCCCATGTGAGTATTCTTGACAATGCGCTCTCAAGGCTGACCCAATGGCCCTGCTGCGACTGCTGTGCTGCTTTCTAAACCCGAACCTCGTTGTCCCTCACCATTTGTATTACCATGTCTCGGCGCTCTTTGGCTGAGGCTTTTGACCACCAATTGACCTTCCCGTGCCCTAGGCCTCGACGGTCGGTTTGAGTGTATCCCATTATCTCCTTTAAATTTAGTGCATTCTGGGCAGATTCTATCGCATCGAGGACTCTCCACTTCTGGCCAGTCTTTAGAGCGGGCTGGACAGCGATGGCATTTGGGTCTGAAGACTCGCGCAAGAGCATGGCGAGTCTTACTTTGCCAACTTTAAACTCTTCGGTTATCGATTTGAACGGGAGTACCAGCTTAGCCTGCTTGCAATACAGAGCCACGTCGGTCAGACAAGGCGGTGCACCAGTCCACTTTCTAGAGGCTGTGTTGATTTTCCTCTCCATGGTTTCCACTGCAGTCATCATCAACTCGTAGACTAACAGTGGCCATAGGAGCTTTAGAATCAACATGAATCGGAGACACCATACCTTGAATTTCCCGACCAGCCTGCAACGCTTGATCGCGAGCAGGCCTGTAGCCAGTGACTCGTGTATTCGCCGGACTTGCGCTCTATCAGATAACTTCGAATTGTAAACGCGACCGAGGCTCTTCATCGGTTCATCCAGAACCGTGGGGATCTTGTTCCTTGCCACCGTAAAACTGGTTGCCGACACCTTGCATTTAAGGATTGACAGTATCCTCGACTTCTGCGGTTTGAACTGCATACCGCTCCATTGGACCACCGCGTCCAATATTTTCAGGATCGTGCGGGCAGACTCCTCGCTGCCATAAATGCGCGTAAATTAAACTCCTTACCCTTCTAGGTTCTACCCAGCCCTCCAGGAGATGACCTAAGCCACGCCTCTGAGGTACCTTGCAGATCAAATTAGCTAACAAGTGGCCTGTCACTCAAGGTGAACGGCCTTGACCAATGTTTGGACATCTTAATGGGCAAACACCTGTTCTTCTGAGAATTTCACTGACATGTGTGAAACTCCAGCCTCTTAACGCCGTCAGGTCCACCAGTCCACTTAATTCCCCTGATCTAGTCTGATCAAACGGCCCCACTCAGTCTGTGTTGTGTAACATTTATGACACTAAGGTTCAGCTCAGGGGAGATAATCTCAGGTGTGATAATTAGTTCCCCTTTTGCTGGCCCTTACAGACTGGTTAGGAGATAAGATTTATGACACTGACACGAGAAAGGAATTCCTAGTCCTGGTAAATTTAAGTAATATTACACAAGGCTCAGTCCTTTGTCTGGACTATGGACTGGTAACAATTAAATCCCTGTTAGAATTTTATAAGATTTAGGTTAAAGGCTTAGTAAATATACTTCTTTGTCTCTCAATAACCAGAAGAACTATTTACAATTACTAACTTCTGGAACCACTGAGGTCGTTTCGTGTCATTGAGGAATAAACAGCTAGACCACTTTGTCCAAGCTGCTAGCAGTCATGGAGAATAAACAGCTGGCCTGCTGGGCACTTGTACCCTGCAGAGCGTCCTGTTAATGCCCAAGTACTTTTGTGTCCCTGGCTCGTCAGTGTAGATAAATGCATCTATCTAAACTGGAATATCACTACTAGCGAGTGTTGACACTGACAGCCACACAGCTCTGCTTCTGACAACTCCTGTTAAGCGGGAAAACACAGGAGAAAGTGCAGCTGAGGAATAGGTGTCCATTCCTCGCCTGAGCGGATGTGAATAAGACAGCTGACCTGCTTGATATCTGCCTTTACAGTACCAAGCCATGTCTTGGCTGGCCTTACTTCGCGCTGTTTTCTCCCGACTAACGTTTGATATACTGGTTAAAGTTTAGTTTCTATTGTTGACGTTTGTACACTCTTCTCTTTGGGCACATTTATTGTCTTTGTCCGATATCCGTGGGGAAATTTTCAAGCCGTTTACCTGTGGCTTCGGTAGTTATCTTTTTTTTCCTGTTTTGGAAAAGTACTTGTTTACACAGTCGCTGCAGCTAGGCAGTTTGTGCTCCTCAAAGAGAGACCAAGCAAGATTGTGGGGGGGGGGGGGGGGTGTGGGGGGGGGGGGGGGGGCTAACGCAATGAATTTGTGGGTTAGTTAGTTAGTCGTTACGGTTCCGGCATCACAGCAAACTATCTTGGCCCATAATTGCTCAACCGCCTATGTCAGTGATTCCAGCCACAAACTGAGTCAGAAACGCTGGATACTTCAAGTGAATGTCGTAGCCATACAAAGTGTCCTCAGTCAGCAAACCATAACGTGCATGCCTCCATAAACTCACTGCGAGTCCAGGCCTCATCGCTGAAAATCAACTTCCACATGTCCTCGACCAAGCTGCAGCCACGGCCAGCATACAAATAGCAGCTATAGCAAACGCCTTCTCCCAGGATTAAAAAAGAGACACATAATAAGTGATGAAAACACAATTCTTCTTAACGGAAGAAAAATGCCAAAATTTCTAATCGATGTCAAAGCCCTTTTTTAGGATAAGTATAGCAATATATGTACGCCGAAAATATAATGAGAAATGTAAGAGATGATATAAACAAGGAACAATATGATGCCCTAAACATCGGTGGTCATGAAATACCAGAAATTCGTTATGCTGAGGATACAGTATTACTATCAACATCACAAAATGGTTTGGAAAACTTATTAACCTCACTCCAAAGAAATAGTGAAAATCATAACTTATTTCTTAACATAGCAAAAACAAAGATAATGCATACAAACAAAACTGCCATGGAGAAGGAAATATATGTTAATGAGGAAAGATTGGAAGTGGTGGAAAATTTCGAATATCTTGGGTCACTGGTTACCAACAATGGTGACACAATGAAAGAAATTAAACGGCGACTATCAATTGCTCTTCAAAGACTAAAACAACTGAATAAATTATGGAATTGTACAGATAGAATTACAAAGGTCAGATTTTTAAGAGCATGCATCTTTCCCATTGCAACATACGCCTGTGAGACCTGGACACTTACTAAACAAGCGGAACAGCGCATAAATGCATTTGAATATAAATGTTACAGACAGGTTCTAAGAATATCTTGGGTAAAGAAAAGAACAAATGCATCCATACTTCAAGAGCTGAATATTGAAGAGGGTTGGCTAGTAAAGACAATAAAACAAAGAAAATTGAAATATTTTGGTCACTTGAAACGTCATGGAAGTCTAGAGAGAACAATAATGGAGGGGTATATGCCTGGGAAGAGAGGAAGAGGAAGGCCAAGGAGAAGATGGGTGCAGGATGTGGCAGATGATCTCCAGATGGGTGTATCAGACGCAGGACATCTTGCTCATGATAGGAAGGTTTTCCGGAGGGTTGTTATGGCAGCGAGGTTCCGCGAGGGACATGCTACTGAATGAATGAATTAATAGCAATATATGTTTTCTTACAGATGAATAACATCTGAAGTATAGTGCATCAAACAGGTAAAGAATAAATTGGGACAGATCAAAACTTCATTTTAGAAAATGACTTTAAAAAAAAAAATCTTTTTTACTGTAGGTTGGGAAAGAAAATTCTCTCATGCCTTACAGAGACATTTTAAACATAAAGCTGTGAATCCCGGGACAATTAATAAACATGCCATCTATATGAGGTCTCTGAGATAGGGTTTTCTTAGAATTCATTGGACGGCTAAAAAGAGTAACCCATACGTTCTGAAATGGCAAGGGTCAGGAGACAACTTATTAAAAACATCAGAAAAGGCCAGTCATAATTGTTGGTCATGTATGAGAAGAAGGACAGGAAAGGGTTGTGGAAAGAGCAGAGAGACAGAGGAAGACAACGCCATAAGATTCTGGACATGGAGGGGTGTCAACCCTCTAGCTGATACACGCAAGGGGCAAGGCTCTTGATGCTGATGAAGTGCTTTCATAGCCAGTGCATCTGTCAGATCTTGTATCTAGCTTGGGGGAGATATTTATTTCTCTGTCGTTTCCCGAAAGTGGGTGTAGTCCCAGTCTTCTAATTCCCTCAGTTGTTCTTTTATTTGTTCTTGCTACTCTGGCAGATCTTCTCGGACATCTCATCTCTGGTGTTGTAATTGCGTGCTCATTAGTTGTATAAGTGTCCGTGGTTGACAATGGTGGCTTAATTTGGACCCAAACAATTATATTTACTTATTTACTGCTTTGCTGTAGCCGTCCCATTGAAGGTTATAAATTATGCTTAAGCTATTACACCTAAACCCAAGACTGGGCGTTGAATGCTTTAACTGTGATATATAGATACAAAGAGCAATAAAACACAAAACGCAGACAATATAAGTTTTGGATATGACTGTTCATTGTATATCAGAAGTGAGTCAGAAGTTTTTATTTAATAGGTTGCCTGCCGTGGAAACGTTCTGCAGATCCGTGATTTCATCTTGTACTTCATCAGGGATGCTAGTGACGTCAGCTCAGGAAAATAACACTGGAGTTCGTTTTTAGCTGAATCTAGATGATCAATATTTCTTCATTCAGGTTACCACTTATTTCACCGTTAGACTCGTCTACCAGGCTGATCAGTTTTTCAGACATAGCCTCGTCTCTTAGATGTGCTTTTCTTCGCCGGGGATGGAGTTTTAAAAAAACGTTTATTTTTTTTTATTTTTTTATCCACACGATTATTCCTAAAATGGATTTTAGTTCTGGCCTTTCCTTGGAGCTTCGAGTTAGGTCTATTTTGCTGTTCTAATATATCCCCTCTTCTCAACCAAGCTTCATCAGTCAGTTTGCCATGCCCTTTCAGGAAGAAATGTTTTTTTTCCACCTAAAAAAAAAAATATTCTCACATTCTGTTAAATAACCATCTCGCATCAGTTAAAAAACATAGTCGTGTTTAGAAGTCACGTTTTTACACAGATTTTTTAATGTATGGCTGCTATTTGATGTTAATTCCTCCAGTCACAAAAGAGTTATTAATCATCTCGATAGTAAATTCTCCTTTTGATTGTAGTTTCAAGTTTACTGCAGACAAATAACCCATTTATGATATCTTCTGAGTGAGTATATTTTCCAGCACATGCGAACATGAGCTGAGGTCTGTTGACTCATCCATTAAAGTAAAATACAACGACACTTGTGAAAATTGATTCTACCTACAATGTTTTATTTAATAACATGAACATGTTTGATGTTTGCCTTTTTATGTTATTTCTAGACCGCAGTCGGCGTCTGTTGCTTAGGCATTGGGAACGCGCTTTGAAATGCCGGGGTGCCGGGTTCGATCCTTGCTGCGGACGGCTAGTCTTGAGATGGTTTCGACCGTGGTACCGAGAGCAGGCCGTCCTAAAAGCAATGACAAACTAGTACTAAATTAGCCTAGAAAAAACCACAACAGCCAGAAAGGGCTGGGATTGGTTCTGCAACGTCCTGTAGAGGATTCGCAACTAGACCGGAACATTCCTTGGATTTTTACTTCTTTGGAAACCCCCAAAAATAACTTTGCCCTCTTTAACATGCAGGGTCTCATCATCGTCACGTGGTTGCAGGGTCTCATCATCGTCACGTGGTTGCAGGGTCTCATCATCGTCACGTGGTTGCAGGGTCTCATCATCGTCACGTGGTTGCAGGGTCTCATCATCGTCACGTGGTTGCAGGGTCTCATCATCGTCACGTGGTTGCAGGGTCTCATCATCGTCACGTGGTTGCAGCGTCTCATCATCGTCACGTGGTTGCAGGGTCTCATCATCGTCACGTGGTTGCAGGGTCTCATCATCGTCACGTGGTTGCAGGGTCTCATCATCGTCACGTGGTTGCAGGGTCTCATCATCGTCACGTGGTTGCAGGGTCTCATCATCGTCACGTGGTTGCAGGGTCTCATCATCGTCACGTGGTTGCAGGGTCTCATCATCGTCACGTGGTTGCAGGGTCTCATCATCGTCACGTGGTTGCAGGGTCTCATCATCGTCACGTGGTTGCAGGGTCTCATCATCGTCACGTGGTTGCAGGTCTCATCATCGTCACGTGGTTGCAGGGTCTCATCATCGTCACGTGGTTGCAGGGTCTCATCATCGTCACGTGGTTAACTGGTTTTCATTGCTCAAAGCTCACCTTTCAGAATGGCGTTATCGGGCCGTTGGTTGGATGGAGGAGGTGAGCGAAAAACCCCATCTGCAGAATATTTTAGCTAGGTTGTCTGGAGCTGGTGGCACAGCTACAGTGACGAAGGGCGACTACTGTGTCAGGACCACTCCAGTACTCAACTCGTAGGTGATTGCACTTGGCTCGTTGTTCTGGAGCCAAGAAAGGCAAATAAAGCAATGTTTGCGTCAAATTCGTGGAAGCGCGATGAGATGATTCCTGCCGACTTATGATTTATTATTTTTCACTTGCACTGCATTGCCGTTTGTCCCCTCCAGGATTGAGTCCGCAAGGCGAACACCCCAAGGATGGGAATCATATAGTTATGGTGCTGCCAGGAGTTACCAGAGAATCTGGTCGACGCTCAACACTCAGGGGCAGGATGAGACGGGTATACAATCAGACGGTTACTGGTGCCATCTGAACTGGAACTCTTGACTTATTGCTGAAGATAGGGACGGAACACTTATGGGAGTATCCCTAGTGCTGTGATGTCAATTCTTAATTCAACATGCAACATTTTGGCCGTTAAGTCCGTTTTCACGGATTATTTTTACGTCTATATCTGATTTGATTGATGGTTTCAATCAAGTTTTCTCCAAGTGACACTAGAATTTTGACAAGTAGTCTATATGCATTCTGATTATTATGTTCTACTTGTGCAGCCAAGTGTCGAGGGGGAGAAGTTGTTAGTTGTTCAGCTACCGAAGCGTGGCACTGATCATTGTCCTTCTGTGTTAATCAAGAGTGCTCACAGTGTCAACCATTTGTTTTCTTCCTGGGCTTTTTTTTTTTTTTTTGCTTACGTATCCTAGAATGTCTCTCTTTATCTCTGTCTCTATCTCACACACACACACCCACACACCCTTCCCCACACACACACACACACTAGACACTCTATTTAGGTGTTAAATAAGAGAGAGCTCACGATTGTTTTACCCTGTATTAACTGTCAATATATATGATCCGCACAAGATCGTCTCCCCCATGTATTAACTGTCAATATATATGATCCGCACAAGATCGTCTCACCCATGTATTAACTGTCAATATATATGATCCGCACAAGATCGTCTCACCCATGTATTAACTGTCAATATATATTATCCGCACAAGACCGTCCCACCCATGTATTAACTGCGAATATATCTGAGAAGCAAAAGGTGAGATTATAAATTAACATTCGTTATGTCTATAATTTGAAAGAAAGAAAGAGACAATTGTTATAATGTCTGTCCTAATCTTGTTTACGAACATTATTTCCTAATTTAAAAAGAAATAGGTAACTAATGAAAAGTAATAATAAATGTGAAATCACAAAAATAAATAGATAAAAGCACAACAAGTAAATAGATATATAACTACATAATTAAATGAATAAATAAATCAAATTTTAAAAATACACACATAAATAAATAAATAAATAATAAATAAATATAAAACACACAAATAAATTTTTAAAATACACAACGAAAGTAACAGATAAATACACTAATAAATGAATACATACTTACAAAAAAAATTAAATAAACATATGAATACACAAATAAGTAAACAAATCAATAAAAAAAAATTTACAAATAAATAATTGCACAAATAATGAAAAATAAATAAACACACGAATAAATATAAATACATAATTAAAAAAGTTTAAAAATGCACTAATTAAAAAAATGCACAATTAAATAAATAAATACATGAATAAAAAAATAAAAGAGACTCAAATACATAAATAAATACACAATTTAAAAAGTAATAAATAATTACACACATAATAAATACAAAATACGCAATAAATAAATGAATACATAAATGAATGATAGAATACATGAATAAATAAACTACTAAATAAAAAAAAACAGTAAAACCTAATGTGTGAGGCGCAGTCACTGCTCCATAGTCCACAACAAACGTCGACAGTAAAACCTAATGTGTGAGGGGCAGTCACTGCTCCATAGTCAACATCAAACGTTGACAGTAAAACCTAATGTGTAAGGGGCAGTCACTGCTCCATAGTCCACATCAAAGGTTGACAGTAAAACCTAATGTGTGAGGCGCAGTCACTGCTCCATAGTCCACAACAAACGTTGACAGTAAAACCTAATGTGTGAGGGGCATTCACTGCTCCATAGTCCACAACAAACGTCGACAGTAAAACCTAATGTGTAAGGGGCAGTCACTGCTCCATAGTCCACATCAAAGGTTGACAGTAAAACCTAATGTGTGAGGGGCAGTCACTGCTCCATAGTCCACGACAAACGTCGACAGTAAAACCTAATGTGTGAGGCGCAGTCACTGCTCCATAGTCCAAAACAGACGTTGACAATAAAACCTAATGTGTGAGGGGCAGTCATTGCTCCATAGTCCACAACAAATGTTAACAGTAAAACCTAATGTGTGAGGCGCAGTCACTACTCCATAGTCCACAACAAACGTCGACAGTAAAACCTAATGTGTGAGGCGCAGTCACTGCTCCATAGTCCACATCAAACGTCGACAGTAAAACCTAATGTGTGAGGGGCAGTCACTGCTACATAGTCCACAACAAACGTCGACAGTAAAACCTAATGTGTGAGGGGCAGTCACTGCTCCATAGTCCACATCAAAGGTTGACAGTAAAACCTAATGTGTGAGGGGCAGTCACTGCTCTATAGTCCACAACAAACGTCGACAGTAAAACCTAATGTGTGAGGGGCAGTCACTGCTCCATAGTCCACATCAAAGGTTGACAGTAAAACCTAATGTGTGAGGCGCAGTCACTGCTCCATAGTCCACAACAAACGTTGACAGTAAAACCTAATGTGTGAGGGGCAGTCACTGCTCTATAGTCCACAACAAACGTCGACAGTAAAACCTAATGTGTGAGGGGCAGTCACTGCTCCATAGTCCACATCAAAGGTTGACAGTAAAACCTAATGTGTGAGGCGCAGTCACTGCTCCATAGTCCACATTAAAGGTTGACAGTAAAACCTAATGTGTGAGGCGCAGTCACTGCTCCATAGTCCACAACAAACGTTGACAGTAAAACCTAATGTGTGAGGGGCATTCACTGCTCCATAGTCCACAACAAACGTCGACAGTAAAACCTAATGTGTAGGGGCAGTCACTGCTCCATAGTCAACATCAAACGTTGACAGTAAAACCTAATGTGTGAGGGGCAGTCACTGCTCCATAGTCCACATCAAACGTCGACAGTAAAACCTAATGTGTGAGGAGCAGTCACTGCTCCATAGTCCACATCAAACGTTGACAGTAAAACCTAATGTGTGAGGCGCAGTCACTGCTCCATAGTCCAAAACAGACGTTGACAGTAAAACCTAATGTGTGAGGGACAGTCACTGCTCCATAGTCCACAACAAACGTTAACAGTAAAACCTAATGTGTGAGGCGCAGTCACTGCTCCATAGTCCACAACAAACGTCGACAGTAAAACCTAATGTGTGAGGCGCAGTCACTGCTCCATAGTCCACAACAAACGTCGACAGTAAAACCTAATGTGTGAGGGGCAGTCACTGCTCCATAGTCCACAACAAACGTCGACAGTAAAACCTAATGTGTGAGGGGCAGTCACTGCTCCATAGTCCACATCAAAGGTTGACAGTAAAACCTAATGTGTGAGGGGCAGTCACTACTCTATAGTCCACAACAAACGTCGACAGTAAAACCTAATGTGTGAGGGGCAGTCACTGCTCCATAGTCCACATCAAAGGTTGACAGTAAAACCTAATGTGTGAGGCGCAGTCACTGCTCCATAGTCCACAACAAACGTTGACAGTAAAATCTAATGTGTGAGGGGCAGTCACTGCTCCATAGTCCACAACAAACGTCGACAGTAAAACCTAATGTCTGAGGCGCAGTCACTGCTCCATAGTCCACAACAAACGTCGACAGTAAAACCTAATGTGTGAGGCGCAGTCACTGCTCCATAGTCCACAACAAACGTCGACAGTAAAACCTAATGTGTGAGGCGCAGTCACTGCTCCATAGTCCACAACAAACGTCGACAGTAAAACCTATTGTGTGAGGCGCAGTCACTGCTCCATAGTCCACAACAAACGTCGACAGTAAAACCTAATGTGTGAGGGGCAGTCACTGCTCCATAGTCCACATCAAAGGTTGACAGTAAAACCTAATGTGTGAGGCGCAGTCACTGCTCCATAGTCCAAAACAAACGTTGACAGTAAAACCTAATGTGTTAGGGGCAGTCATTGCTCCATAGTCCACAACAAACGTTGACAGTAAAACCTAATTTGTGAGGCGCAGTCACTGCTCCATAGTCCACAACAAACGTCGACAGTAAAACCTAATGTGTGAGGCGCAGTCACTGCTCCATAGTCCACAACAAACGTCGACAGTAAAACCTAATGTGTGAGGGGCAGTCACTGCTCCATAGTCGACAGTAAAACCTAAAGGGGCAGTCACTGATAGTCACATGAAAGGTTGACAGTAAAACCTAATGTGTGAGGCGCAGTCACTGCTCCATAGTCCACAACAAACGTCGACAGTAAAACCTAATAGTGTGTAGGTGAGGCGCAGTCACTGCTCCATAGTCCACAAGTAAAACCTAAGTGACAGTGTTGTACACTTAATTTGTACATTCTTTTGTATACTTTATATTCAACCAAGTATTTAGGCCTAGGGTGCCTATTCTAGTATTCCGCTGGATATCTCCTTGATGGATGTGCTACAGTGAAGTCCTGCATTCTATAACTGGCACACTTGGCACCGACACAGCATCATGTAATACAGTCGCTACCTTTACAAGCCAACAATAACGCTTGTGAAAGGCCACATAAACTTTAATGGCATTAAAGTTACACGTCACAAGATGATGATGATTATTCAATAAAACATGTACGATAATAAATCTCCATTATCTATTCTGATGATATAAAAGATTACAGCAGCTTTTCTCAATGGGCTCCTGCCATTAAAATAAGTAAATAGACATTGAACTGTCTCCCGCAAACAACGGTAAATCAAAACCTCACAAAGAGAAAACGTTTCTATAATATCCTCATACAGAGAGCCAACACAGTTTCCGCTAACCCCGCGGAAACACGTCCGACTTGGACAATGGAAATATCTCAACTGCCGAATCCTTTGTGTTCTGCAGGAGCCTTTGTGTTAATCGCCCAGCATTCAATTAGCTGGTATCCCAGGTAACAGACCCGACCGGTGGCCGCTGTGTGAACCTTTCACCTGCGCTATGACCACTAGAAGAAACTAGAAGAAACTTTTAACTCTTGGACTATAAGATTACAACAGCTTATCCCCCCCTCTCACAAACTGAAAATCTATGTTTTCAGTTGCATAATTTTAACTCTGTTGTAGTCATCTAGACAACTTATATTCGAATATACCTAGTGAAATCCACATGTAGTTAAGTGAGAATGCATGTAAACGAAATGATGATAACTTTTGTTATAATAAGAATGCATGTAAATAAAATGATGATAACTTTTAGTTATAAGACATGAAATAACAACAAGAAATACAATATAATATCATAACTGGTTCACTAATAACTCATAAGCTAAATCCACATATCATAATTACTGTCAATCCCAATAAATGGAATCATCTGTCCAAAACACTTGAGAAATTAACTAACTAAACACTTCTCATAGGTATGTCCTTGAAATATACATATCTGGATAAAGTATGTTGATACCACAATATATAAGCATCCATTGTAGTGTAGTGAGGTATAAAAATTCCAATGTGAAAAGGAACTGATTGTCTCATGACGTACAAGGAAATCTGGACAAATAGTCAGCAAGTACGTTCTCCTTACCACTCCGGTAGATGATGGTATAGTTAAACGTCTGAAGAAACAAAGTCCAACGAAGAATACGGGCATTTGTTACAGACCCTGTGTTCAAAACAGCAAGTGACTTGTGGTCTGTAATAACGAAAAAATTTCGCCCTAACAAGTACCTGGAGAATTTTGCGATGGACCAGTAAATTCCCAGTGCTTCTCTCTCTCCGACACTATAGCGTGTTTCAGTGTCAGACAGCTTGCGACTTGCATAGAGGCAAGGATGTAAAGTCCCGTCATACATTTGGGAAATTACTGCTCCCAGTGCGACATTTGAAGCATCTGAGGAAACATAAAAATCAAGTGATAGATTAGGCAATCTCAGAAATGGTTTATTGTTAAATGTTCTTTGTATCTGGCTGAGTGCTTGTGCGCAGGATTCATCCCAAAACACCTCTCGAGGCATCGTCTTTCTTGTCAACTCAGACAACACAGATGTTATAGAGGAATAATGGGGAATAAATTTAGCGTAGAAGTTCTTAGACCCAAAAATGATAGCTCATGAAATGCTATCTGGACTTAAATAGGTGCCTATCTCTGTCTATGTGTTTCTGCTGTGCTCGTGTAACAGCATTTGCCACTGTGTCATTTTCATCGTTCCACTTCTTAATATCTTCTGTTGTGCAAGCTCGCACACCTGGAACTGTACCAAGAATGATATCTGGTGAACCTCGGTTTACAACACATACCTCTGCAACTCCGGTAAAATGGGGACATCTAATTTTCACAATCGCAAGTGGATATTTTTCAAGATTTCCACCGAATGTGCGGCATTTGGCATACCTTCCTGTATATGCAGATGAAGAAACTAAGTATCTTGCCACGCCAATAACATTCGCACCCGTGTCCCTCAAAACTGTAGATCTAACCTTGCCAATGTACCCAAAATGGAGAGGTAATCCACATTCTGTAGGCATGGCGGACAAAGCAGGATACACGATGTCAGGTCGAACTCTGACTTGTACTGTATCACTGTGGCTGGCATGTGTTATGTCCTTTACCTGAACTGCATTGCCCTGTCTTGGTGTAACTCTAGGACAGAATTTTTTTAGGTGATTCCCCCCACACACAAAGCATTTGAGGTTGTTATCGTAGTGCCTCCTCCTGTCTTGTGTCGGAGATTCATAATCATTCTGTCTATAACTTTTGTTTTGACACTGGTCTGATCGGTGACGCCAGGAAGAACAGTACTGACAACCTCTAGGCCGGCTAAAGTACCTATGTGACTGTTCTGTCTTCTGAAAGGCTCTATCTGGTCGTCTGGAACGATCATAGCTGTGGCTTCTAAAGTGACCTGCTCTGCCAAAAGTGTGAGGTTTCTGAGCAACATTATTTTGCGAATAATGTGAGCGGTTCACGCGCATGCTAGATGCGGCAGGAATAGGTTCTGTATAACTTTCCTTTTGCAATGACTTGCCAGGATGAGCACTCATATATTGCTCACCCAGTTTCACCATTTCCTCAATAGATGGTGGTTTTCTTTCTTGAAAGAAAGCAAACAATCCTGTGCTACAACAGGACAGAATCTTATCCCTAATCATCAGGTCTGCTAGACGATCATAAGAATTACCGACCTGCGCCAGAGTTGTCCACCTAGAAAACAAGGTCTTAACATTGGCAACAAAATCACCAAAACTTTTTTCAGAGGAAGGCATTATGTTTTTGAATTTCTGACGATAGTTTTCCTCTGTCAAATTTTGGGAAGCCAATAATTTCTGACGCACTATCTGGAATGATGCACGGTCTTCCAACGGTAAATTAGTGAACGTGTTTAACACTGTTCCGGTTAGCAGATCTCTTAGACGAGCTACCCACTGTGTCTCAGGAATCTGGGCTGACGACATCGTTTCTTGGAATCTGTCCAAAAAAGAGTGTAAACAATCATTTGTTGTTAAAAAGGGGCAACTTCGGCCTGTATGACCCATTATTCCTGTCTCGGTTGGAGAGCTGATCCATCTCCACACTTTTCTTGCTCTCTACCTCCTTAATAGCAATCATTTTATCTCTTTCTACTCTAGCAATTTCTATCTCAGTGTCGAATCTAAGTTGTTGCTGCTTGTGAGACAGTTCTAATTCTCGATCTTTAAATTGCTGCTGCTTATCATTTTCCTGCATCTGCTGCAACATCTGCTCTCTTTTAAATGCTATTTCCTGTTCCTTAAGTACCCGTTCTGCCTCTAACCTTTCCTTTTCTAACCTTATTTGTAGTTCAGCCTTTTCTCTTTCTACACAAATTAGCATTTCTGACTCTTCTTTTAGTTTTAGTCTTTCTGCCTCTGCTTTTCCTTTTTCTGCCTCTGCTTTTTCTTTTTCTGCATTAAGACGCTGTATCTTCAACTCAGAGTCAATTTTTTTCTGCTGTCTTTCTAACGCTCTTTCTTCTCTAACGCTATCTGTGATTTCTTTAAATCTGGCTTCGGCAAATTTGACCAACTCTGGCCCCTCTAAACTCATAGATCTGCCTAGCTCAACAAAATCCGCAAAGGAAGCCATTATAACTCGACGTATTTTGCAATACAAGAAATATAAAATAATAATAAATGGGGGAAAAAAATGAGACAAAACAATGGTTGACAAACAAGACGCTACACTTCGTTCACTGCAACTAATGTACAAAACGACAACGTTGAGAGAATCGAATAGTAAAAAATAAAGTTGACACCACAAGCCTGTTATAAAAAAGAAATCATGAAAAGTAAACAGAAGAGCACACCAATGACGTGACGACGGAAACACACTTAACGCATACAATTTTAGCGACTAATTGTCAGAAAGGCCACGAATATTTGCATATCCTCTATATCAGAGCCGCCAATTTGACAAGAAAAGCTGAAGAAAAGAACTAATATGTCATCCCAAACTCAATGAGCTGATATATTAAAGTTACAAATAACAGAAAACATGGATGATAATCATTCACTCTAACACCTCGGATATGTTGTGAGACGAAACGAGCACACAAAACAACTCCCATCCGTCAACAAAAAACATTACCCGATTTAAATCCACAGATGCGATCCTTAGGCGTCGTAAGCGTGGATCCTCCGGCGTCGAACTGCGAACAGGAACCTAGTAGTAATGATGCGAAACTCAAGCATCCACTGCCAAACTCCGTTGAAGAATGTCAATTACGGCAGAAAAAAACGAGTAATTCTATAGAGTCAAATAACACTGCTAATGTCACCAGCACTTTATACAGCTGTAAATCAATTAAGGCCTACTGTTAGTTCACGTATGTCCGATAAGTTCGTAAAGCTGCTAGAAACACCCGTTAGCACTGCATACACGTAAACAAAAATAGTTTTATAACTCCTTTCAGGATCCGTTAATTTATAACGTGTATGTGCGAACAGTTAAATGTATTCGTTCAAGCGATTATCAGTCAGTAGCACAAACACTGGGTAAATCAACACTGTTTATAAATCCATCAAAGGACCGGCTTGGCCATCCACTGTTGTACACTTAATTTGTACATTCTTTTGTATACTTTATATTCAACCAAGTATTTAGGCCTAGGGTGCCTATTCTAGTATTCCGCTGGATATCTCCTTGATGGATGTGCTACAGTGAAAGTCCTGCATTCTATAACTGGCACACTTGGCACCGACACAGCATCATGTAATACAGTCGCTACCTTTACAAGCCAACAATAACGCTTGTGAAAGGCCACATAAACTTTAATGGCATTAAAGTTACACGTCACAAGATGATGGTGATTATTCAATAAAAACATGTACGATAATAAATCTCCATTATCTATTCTGATGATATAAAAGATTACAGCAGCTTTTCTCAATGGGCTCCTGCCATTAAAATAAGTAAATAGACATTGAACTGTCTCCCGCAAACAACGGTAAATCAAAACCTCACAAAGAGAAAACGTTTCTATAATATCCTCATACAGAGAGCCAACACAGTTTCCGCTAACCCCGCGGAAACACGTCCGACTTGGACAATGGAAATATCTCAACTGCCGAATCCTTTGTGTTCTGCAGGAGCCTTTGTGTTAATCGCCCAGCATTCAATTAGCTGGTATCCCAGGTAACAGACCCGACCGGTGGCCGCTGTGTGAACCTTTCACCTGCGCTATGACCACTAGAAGAAACTAGAAGAAACTTTTAACTCTTGGACTATAAGATTACAACAGACAGTAAAACCTAATGTGTGAGTGGCAGTCACTGCTCCATAGTCCACATCAAAGGTTGACAGTAAATTATAGAGAGGCTGGTTTTCTCTCAGACGTCTGCCCTCTATAGCTTGCTGCGCTTAGCCTCTAGAAAGCTGCTGGTCTTTCACTGTGTGCTTCCACAGCAGTCTATCTGCTGCTGATTTCTCCCTAGCGTCTGTATAGGTGCTGATACCATCGCAACACATTATTCAAAATAGGTAATAGGAATATCAAGTAAATAATAAAGAGTATTGAAGCTAAATGCATACCGATACACACACACACATACATAATGCACACCCACGCATACATGCAAGCATACATATATTCATACATACACATACATACAATGGATATATACACATATGCACTAATACATGCATGCTTACACACACTCAAACTTATCCACGCATAAACTGTCATGCATAAGCACACACTCACACATGCATAAACTTAGATATACACACTAATATATACCCAAACATATATTTATTCACTGACACACAATTATAGACACACATAATAAACATACTCATACATTTACCTACATTCATATATATGCATACACACATAGAACAAGTGCCATCACATGTAGCAAGGTGCATAGCCGGACGTAGGGATTGGGGGGGGGGGGGGGGGGGGGGGGGTGGGGGGGGGGGTAAAAAAATCGTTGGGGTCAACCAACATCAATGAAGGGGGAACCTTAGGTTATAGTTGTGATCAGGTAATGTGCGCCACACAAAGTGACTTAGCATTGCAGGCTACCAAGAGCACTGAAAAGGACTCCTGCAGTGTTGAAGATATCAAAGAAGCCGGACCCAAATACTCTCCCGACCGGCGACGAAGTCGTCTACCGGAGAGCGACATGTGTGTGCAGCTAGTTCTGCCGTAAATTCTTCCCCATGCATTCTCAGTCTGATGGCTGCACTGGACTTTGTTGCACGAAGCGTCGTCCATTTCCCCCCCCCCCCCCCCCCACGCCTCAACACAGAGCCACCTGTATAGACAATTGCAGCGCCTCAACACAGAGCCATATGTAAAGACAATTGCAGCGCCTCAACGCAGAGCCATATATATAGACAATTGCAGCGCCTCAACACAGAGCCATCTATATAGACAATTGCAGCGCCTCAAAACAGCCATCTATATAGACAATTGCAGCGCCTCAACACAGACCCATCAGTAAAGACAATTGCAGGAAATTACCATGACCGAGACCACAACAGACGTGAAAAGCTAGGAATCGTAGACTCGGGTGTAATTGCACGCCAAAGAGAAACACAATATTAACATTAAACAGTAAAGAAAACCCCCCCCCCCCCCCCCCCCCCCCCCCTAAAATAACTGATGCGCAGCCAGTTGAACCATTAGTAAGTTTTCCCTTTTTGTTTTCTAACGAACAAACACATCACTGATTCCGTAGTGCCTGCTGGCCAGTCCTTGCACTCCTGGTCAAGTGTGAATAGAAACCTTCACAAACCTGTGTTTTTCTATGCCACTTTGTCTCACTCCTCTCCAATTTCTTTCAAACATATACACATTTATACTTGTATGTTCTGCTTGTGCCATGTAAGACTTCATTCTAACCAGCCTGCAATCCTTAGCAGGCTTAGCAGAGGTTCAAGAGGAAGGCGATTTATGTCGGCGGTACTCTGAGGTTTGACCTAGCTTGCTACACTTCAAGCCTGTTTACAATAGTCGGCAGTGCACGGATGTATCGTCTGCAGACTACTGGGGTGTCTCCTGTACCTCCTAGAATCTCCCGCATGGCTTTTTTCGGTATGCGTTCAAGCTTCACCGGCTGACTCTTCGATACCCCTAGTCTATAATCCATCGCAGAAAAAGTCAAGTGCTAGTACATTATGGACAGCAGTTTATTGCTCCATGTCTATCGCTGTCTGAATGCCAAGTCCACTGAGCCCTCTAAGCATTTTGCTCCATTGCCTCCACAAGGTCCCTAAATGACAGGCTTGTATCGAAGGTGGTGCCTAGGTACCTCAACCTATCCTCACTTTTGATGTTTCTGTTATTTATTGTGAGGCTTTGGACATCCGTTCTAACAAATCTATTATCCAGAGTGCATTTTAAACCGTCACTTTTCCCGGATTGTTGAAAGCACTCATTTCCCTACTTCAGCCAGTCATTGTGTCCACTGTTGCCTGTAGCACTTGATCTGTTTCCTATCCCTCCCCTGCCTATGTGCAAGGCAGCCGCAAGCCACTGTAGGAAAACCACAAATAGTCAATAAATTCTGCAGCTGGTTTAACTTCGGCCCAACAGAAGGTCGTCTTGTTGTTGTTTCTGTCACGTGAACCATATCCACTTGTCTGACAACCAAAAGGACATGGCCCAGGGTCACAAACTGCTCCGGTCATTAATCAGGCTCAAATGTGTATATAAAACTGTTGTCAGGTGGCCGAATCATCTCATTTCTTCTGAAGATCGTGACCAACCAGCATGGGCCCAGTTAAATATACGGTTGTCGTTCTTGCTGTGGCAGCTTTTACAGGCGGTCGGGGTGTTGCAGTTGAAGTGAGACGTTGTTGTAAGTAAATTTATCTATCTATCTATCTATCTATCTATCTATCTATCTATCTATCTATCTATCTATCTATCTATCTATCTATCTATCTATCTATCTATCTATCTATCTATCTATCTATCTATCTATCTATCTATCTATCTATCTATCTATCTATCTATCTATCTATCTATCTATCTATCTATCTATCTGTCTATCTGTCTGTCTGTCTGTCTGTCTGTCTGTCTGTCTGTCTGTCTGTCTGTCTGTCTGTCTGTCTGTCTGTCTGTCTGTCTGTCTGTCTGTCTGCCTCCTGTCTGTCTGTCTGCCTCCTGTCTGTCTGTCTGCCTGTCTGCCTCCTGTCTGCCTATCTATCTATCTATCTATCTATCTATCTATCTATCTATCTATCTATCTATCTATCTATCTATCTATCTATCTATCTATCTATCTATCTATCTATCTATCTATCTATCTATCTATCTATCTATCTATCTATCTATCTATCTATCTATCTATCTATCTATCTATCTATCTATCTATCTATCTATCTATCTATCTGTCTGCCTGCCTGCCTGTCTGTCTGTCTGTCTGTCTGTCTGTCTGTCTGTCTGTCTGTCTGTCTGTCTGTCTGTCTGTCTGTCTGTCTGTCTGCCTCCTGTCTGTCTGTCTGTCTGTCTGTCTGTTTGCCTCCTGTCTGCCTATCTATCTATCTATCTATCTATCTATCTATCTATCTATCTATCTATCTATCTATCTATCTATCTATCTATCTATCTATCTATCTATCTATCTATCTATCTATCTATCTATCTATCTATCTATCTATCTATCTATCTATCTATCTATCTATCTATCTATCTATTTATCTATCTATCTAATCTATCTATCTATCTATCTATCTATCTATCTATCTATCTATCTATTATCTATCTATCTATCTATCTATCTATCTATCTATCTATCTATCTATCTATCTATCTATCTATCTATCTATCTATCTATCTATCTATCTATCTATCTATCTATCTATCTATCTATCTATCTATCTATCTATCTATCTATCTATCTATCTATCTATCTATCTATCTATCTATCTATCTATCTATCTATCTATCTATCTATCTATCTATCTATCTATCTATCTATCTATCCATCTAATCTATCTAATCTATCTATCTGTCCGTCTGTCTGCTGTCTGTTTGTCTCGATGTTTATTGATCTCTCTGCTTATCTCTCTGTTTATTGATCTGTCTGTCTGTGTGTGTCCCTCGGTCCAGCCATCGGTCTGTCCTCTGTCTGTCTAGCCATTCAGATATCCATCAGTTAGAACACTTACCCATTGATCTATGTATTCACGCATTAATTTACCTACCCATTCGTCTCTACGCCCCTCTGGTGGTGGTAAAATTAGTAAGAGTAATATTGTGTTCCACCTTTCTGACTTGAACAACAATAAATATACAGACGAATGGATATATGTATTTTCATAAAATTTCGGACAGTTCACATTATGTCATGTATTTCAGAAAGCTGTGATGATCCCACTGAGCCACCAATGGCCCAGTACATCTACAGCAGGCTCATACATACACAGTGCATTTATTGATGATCACAGTTTTCTTTCTTTCCAGCCCAGAACCGAAGTAGTGACATCGTCATCATCAGAAAAAAGGATATTGTCCCTCTCCCGTTTGTATTACCAGGTTCTATCTCCGATTTCTTGGCCATCGAGTTTACACAATCACTAGACCGGAACCTGAGTGTTGATGTCGCCATCAGTAAAAAGGTTCTATCGAGATGGACACGTCTTCCTCGCAACAACCGGTTAGCATGGTAGGTGTCTATCTGGAGCTAATTAGTGTGCCGCGTTAGCGCAGTCGATAGGAGGCTCGCTTTCAAATCCAGCTGCGACTCGCTGCAATCACGGTCGGTGTTCGAAACTGGGCGGTTCCCGGGGTTCACCCAGCCTCTAGGAAATGGGTACCAGAGTGATACTCTGGGGTAAATGGAGGAACGTCGCTGTAGCTACAGAGTTACGTGCGGACGGCGAAACAGACGGACAGTTTTATCAGCTGTCCGTAATGGTGGCAGAGCACTTATAATTTATAACCGTGTGAAATGACGTTGGTTCACGTCTCCTGACTTTACCTTTTATTAGTGTGGTTTTCAATGCTAATGAACACCCCATTCTTGGATGTAATTGTAACGTAACAGGATTGATCCTGTTCAGCCCTTCTGGTTTATAATCTAATATACATAGTTTAGAAAATGACACTTTTGTCTCTACAAACAGTATTGAGCAGAGCTAGACACATTTGTGCTTTTTCGTGCTCTAGCCACGTAGTGTACCTGGCCACAGTAAACTGTACCCCTCCTTATGCGAATTTAGCTATATCATACTATGGCCAACCTCTAGGCACATTAATTGAACAAGCCACAACATATTGTTCTCATCCTCTAGCCACATTAATTATACAAGACACAACATATTGTTCTCATCCTCTAGCTACATAACTGAACAAGACACAACATAGTGTTCTAATCCTTTAGCCACATAACTGAACAAGACACAACATAGTGTTCTAATCCTTTAGCCACATAACTGAACAAGACACAACATAGTGTTCTCATCTTCTAGCGACATCCTGAACTAAGCACAACATATTGTTCTTATTCTTTAGCCACATAATTGAACAAGAAACAACATATTGTTCTCATCCTCTAGCGACATCCTGAGCTAGCCATAACATATTGTTCTCATCCTTTAGGCAAATCCTGAAGTAGCCACAAAAAATTGTTCCCTTTGCCACATCCTGAACTAGACACAACATATTGTTCCCTTTGCCACATCCTGAACTAGACACAACATATTGTTCCCTTTGCCACATCCTGAACTAGACACAACATATTGTTCCCTTTGCCACATCCTGAACTAGCCACAACATATTGTTCCCTTTGCCACATCCTGAACTAGCCACAACATAATGTTCCCTTTGCCACATCCTGAACTAGACACAACATATTGTTCCCTTTGCCACATCATGAACTAGACACAACATATTGTTCCCTTTGCCACATCCTGAACTAGCCACAACATATTGTTCCCTTTGCCACATCCTGAACTAGCCACAACATATTGTTCCCTTTGCCACATCCTGAACTAGCCACAACATATTGTTCCCTTCGCCACATCCTGAACTAGCCACAACATATTGTTCCCTTCGCCAAATCCTGAACTAGACACAACATATTGTTCCCTTTGCCACATCCTGAACTAGACACAAAATATTGTTCCCTTTGCCACATCCTGAACTAGACACAACATATTGTTCCCTTTTCCACATCCTGAACTAGACACAACATATACATGCGCAAGCAGCTCTCGGTTCAGTTGGAATTCTGTTGTAAATAGGGTAAAGGACCGAATTGCCACTCCAACGTCTTTTCTAAATGACATACTTGTATATGTTTGCACGCTTGTATAACCGCATGCTTAATATCCATATATTTTACCAGCTTTTTTTCTTCTCGTTGTTAATTTAGCACCTATCCGGACATATGCACTTTCCTCCGGCTTTTTCGCATAGGGAATTGTCCCGATATTCCGGCACAACTGAATCTCAATTGCATAGGCCCTATAGCTGCAGGGACGTATACACTGCCTGCATGCTCGGGGATCGTCAGGAAAAGTATTTTGAGTTTGTGCAGCCTGTTGTCACTCGTCCTTACCGTAAGTTGTTCATTTGTAATTGTTCATTTTCCTGTGACATTTCCTTGTATATAATGAATAATAACAAAACTTTAGCCTGAATACTATTATCATGTGTTTTAAATATGTCAGTGAAGTAGCTAGTTCGTGCTTATATCATCCTCATTCTCCTTTGAAGTATAAGCAGTTAGATTTCATTGTTTCTAGAACAGAGAACTCTATACAAATCTTGTCCTGATAGGAATAAACTCACAGGGAGCAAGTACAGCGGGGATCTACCAGTCATCAGTAGAAATTATCCTCGTCGACACACGTTTCGGCCCACGATTCCTAGACGTATTCGGAGGTGGGCCCTCCTGAGTTCATGACGCTCAGGGCTGGTTCCCCGCTGCACGGAATTACCGGATGGTGTTATACTTTCGGCCAGAGACAAGACGACTTGGTGGTTTCGAAGGAGGTACTGTGAGATAAGAAGCCGCCGCGGCAGCTTAATTAAAGCAGTCAGCATGCCTGGACGACCGAGCGACAAGCTTACTTTGGTTTACCGGACACATGTTGGACTTTTATTAGCAGTTGGCAGAGGGACACTGGCAGACAATTCGGACACGATGGACTTTCAAAGGGATGAGAAACTCTTTTCCGCTAGACACCCGGACCAGCTCACCGAGGCCCGTCCCCTACGTTGTTGCGCTGCGTCCAAAGCCAGCTAGAGGCCCTTTCGGCTGCCTCTCCCAGTTTTTTGAGTGTTCGTTTCCGTTGTTTCTTCACAAGGGTAACCTACTTTATATCTTGCAGTTTGCACTTCTCTAGACAGACATGTCTAGAGTTTAGACGTCCATTCCCCCTGTTGGTAAACTAGGACATCGTCGGCAAACGTTATCATTCTCCCAATATCTATTACTGCTGTCTGCTTGTCTATGCATTGAAAAGCACTATCTAAACAGAGAATCCATATGGGCACCCAGGCGTGACACTGCTGTCATTGAATCTTGGTTACCCACAGCTCGTGACGCTAGTGTCACATGGATTTACCAGACCTATGTATCGCTAGCCTGGAGAATTTCGCATATCAACAAAATCGATGACTTGTTATATAAAATTTTTAAAAATATTTGTTATTAGACCATGTATTCAACCATAATGCCTCTTTATAATAAAAAAATAAAAAATTACCCTCTTTCTGAATAATTTCGAATAGATTATTAAGTTGTGCAATGTTTCAGTTAAGTTTAGGCCGTGACTGTAACATTGAAATGGTCGTTTCTAGGCCAGTCCCTCTACTATATATATATATAATAAAAAATATTGCCGACTGGCGTGGGCGACCAGTCAATACACACACGCACATACATATAGATGTAATTTACAGCATGCTTTAGTTTCATATGTTTTTTGTCAAACTGACGCCATACACTCACACACACACACACACACACAAACACACTATACAGTCATACGACACACACACACACCACAACAATCATACGGTTCCTTTTTTTTTATATTCTTTTTTTTTTTTACTAGGGCAATTATCAAATAACTGGACGCTTCAGAGATCCGATCACAAAAAAAGAAGTTGGATGTTTTGAATTCCGAGGCACAACTGTAAATGCGCCATCATTGCAAACTCCCAGTTTGGGACGTCTGTTGTCCGGTTAGTTAAGAAGAGAGTGGGATTGATTTGTTTGACTGTCTGCAGACACAGTGGAAACAGACAAAACGAAACCGACACATACAGTCAGCTGTTGATTGTTTCACAACGTGTGCTCCCGTTTTAATTCTGCTGTCATGCTATTTATGTCAACTTTAAAATAGTAAAGAACACTTTGTGAATCATTGCATGTGTGTTTGTTCCTGAAACTCCCGAACACCCAAACAATATATTTTTGGTGAATGTTCCAACGGACAGACAACTCTCAAGTTCTGGCCTAACTTAAATAATGTAATCTATCAGATGACGAAACATAATAGTCTAAGCTGTTTGGTTTTTTTTTTACAAAATAAGGAACCACAAATTTTGTAGTTTTAAAGCAAGTTAAATATTTGCAGTTCGAATGTAATTTTAATGTAACACGTGCCAGGGAATGGGTGGGAAACGGCTAAAGACAAGCAACGAAAATAATATGCACAAATAAAAAAAAAATATGCCTAAAGAAATCGATGAAAGTGAAATGATATAAATTTCAAGGAAGTTGAAGAAATCAGGGAAATGTAAGAATGTGTGTTTGTGGCATCAGCGGTAAGAAAAAGAAGCTAGCAATGTATTTGGGAGAAAGGAACCGACAATCTCCAAACATGCACCTACACGGCATTTGTTTCAATTTATGACAAAAATATCACTTTTTCTATGTGTTCTTTTTTGTAAAGTTCGGCATTTGTAGAACAGACTACATACAAGATTTGGCTCTCCTTTCAACTTCGGCCGGTAGACAAACATCGATGGCCGGTTAGTCGGAGCTATGTCCCCTTGCTACAGTGCAATTACGGACTGGAGACGGCACGAACAAACAACACAGTGAGGTCGACATGCAGACCCCGCGCTGCCACTCAAATTAGCGACCGCGTTCAATTACCGCTTCGTCCGACGCATTACGGCCTGGACTAGATGGAACGAGACAAGTGACATAGTTATTGTGTGTCGGCGATAGACAGCGTGCAGTGCCCTAGGGTTAGGGTTAGGGGTAGGGTTAGGGGTAGGGTTTGGGTTAGGGTTAGGGTTCGGGTTGCTACTATGAGTTTGTGAGAAGACGAGATGCGGCGATAGTAACCTTAACCCACACCCTAAACCTAATCCTACCGCTAAACCAAACCCTAACCCTAACCCTAACCCTAAACCTACCCCTAACCCTAACTAAAACCCGAACCGTAACCGTATGCTGTCTATCGGCAAAACACAGTAATTATGCCATTTGTTTCGTTCCCTCCTGTCCAGTCCGTAATTGCACTGTAGCAAGGGGACATAACTCCGACTAACCGGCCGTCGATGTTTATCTACCGGCCGAAGTTGAAAGGAGAGCCTAAGATTTATATCATTGTTGCAACTGAGCTTTAAAAATGTAATACTAAAGACAGCAACCATCCACTTTTTAAAGATAAAAAAAGGTTAACAGTCGGTTTTCTCACAGTTCTGTTTTTCTCTTTGTTGTGTGTGTAAAATCCTAAAAATCTCAGCTACTACAAAGACTGGAAACATGAAATTTGGTGTGGATAGTCCGCAAACAATATTATATGGACATGTCTATTTAAAAGAAGATTTTCTGAAGTATTTTTTTTTTTTTTTTAGTGTTTTCTTAAGATGCTACATTTCTAACCTTTTCCACAAGCCTATATTTTAAAATTCTAAGAAAAATATTAGTAGTATACTAACGTATTAGAGGTATCATTTGGGAAATCGATCCTTCTTTAGCCTTAGTAAAATATGGCGGCCATAAGTGATTGGTTTTTTCCAGCGGGTTAGCACCCGCCCTCTTTATCCTTAGTAAATATCGATCGGGCGGGTGATGACAGCACGAGTGATTGGTTTTAGAGGAAAGGTATAGGAAATCAATACTTTGTCTCTCCCTGGGTGTTGGTATTTTCTTACGGGGTAAGTTAATCGGATTTCTTTAGTGCAGGGCCAAATGTTTGATAAAGTGGCAGATGATTAAGCCTCCACAGACAATAGTGATTACTTTTTTCAGGTTGCAGAGGGCGCGGTTCTCTTCCAAGTCCAAGTCCTTTTAAGAAAAGGAAAAAAAAGCTCGACCACGATCTAACTGCTGCTAGCTAGCCGAGGCTGCTAGTAGTCTCCACCTATATTTGTGGTCTGTGTTATTTGCGTTAATTTCGTGACTGAATTTTAGTGTTTGTGCCATTTCTGGGTTTGATGCTTCCATCCGAATCAAACCGCTCGTCCTCTTGTCACTGGTGCATGTCTTACTTCTTCTTTCTTTGTGTTTCCTGTTTGTTTTGTCTCCCTTTGATCTGGCTAGGCGTATCTCGAAGGAGAGCGAGCTTCCATACACAACGTCTTTTGGACTACCATTTATTGTTTTAAAATTTTGAGTATTTAAATTTTGCCAAAAAGTACTGAAAACAGTTTTTGAATTTGAATAGTTCCGAAATGTGAAAGTGTTCCGCGTGTGACCATAGTGGTCTTATAGTTGTCTTCCTGTAATATGAAAGGGTTAGGATATGTATGTGAGAGTTTATGTGGAGACTTAAGCGGGTCCAGTCGTCATCTGTTATTATTATGTCGGGTTGTGTTGACAGCTAAACTCCGGTGTACGTATGTATATATGTTACAAAACCAACCAAATTAGGGAATGTGCAAATAGACGTATAGGTGGCAGTGACTAGCGGCAGAGTGGGGGGGGGGGGCGTTTTTAGGGTTCAGATAAAGAAACCTAGGAAGGCGGCTTGATGACCGGGGATATATGATAAAGCGCGACTCGAGCGCCATCATCATCATCTGTGTCATGGGAGCGAAGGTCGACCGCTCAGGGATGGTTTGAGCTGTAGTAAAAAGGAGAACGTACTACGTCAGAGGGGTGGGCGGCTTGTCATAGTGTGTTAGCAGTTGGTACTTTAGGAGGGTTTAGGTTGTAGTAAAAATGAAAACTTTAGCAAAGTGGCGGTCGTTGTGATATATTATTGGATATTGACAGCTCCTGAAGGGTTTGAGTTGAAGTAAAAAAAAAAGGGGGGGGGGGGGTGGTTTATGGCAAAACGGCAACCTTTGTGTTATAGCAGCGATTGCCAATCACTCAGGGAGGGTTTGTGTTGAAGTAAAAAGGGGAATCTAAGGCAAAACCGCGATCCTTGAAGCATAGCAGCGAATGCCAGCCGCTCAGGGATGGTTTGAACTGTAGTAAAAAGGAGAACGTACAACAGAAGGTCGGGTGGCTTGTTATAGTGTTAGAGGTTGGTAGCTTAGGAAGAGTTTGTGGTGCAGTAAAAAGGAAAACGTTAGCAAAGTGGCGGCCGTTGTGATATATTAAAGGAGGCTGGCTGCTCAGTAGTAGTTTAAGTAGTAGGGGGGAAAATAGCAAAAGGACGACTGGTGTATTAAAGTGTCGGGTTCTGACCGTACATATATGGTTGAACTATAGTAAAAAAGGAGAACTGTTGTGTCATATGGTTAGATATTACCGCTCATGAGGGGATTAAGTTGTAGGTCAGAGGCGGCGCAAGAGGCGGAGATGGTATTTAAAGAACGAGTGACAAGAAAATTCCGGACAGGCATGTCTAGAGAAGTGCAGACTGCAAGATATAAAGTAGGTTACCCTTGTGAAGAAACAGGCGCCATCATCAAGTGAGATAAAGAAGCAGCATCGTACTCTTCGTTGTTTGATAGAATAGTTACTGAACTTCATAATAAGTGGGAGTGAGCTTACAGGAAAGTCCACCCTCCAAGTATCCTCTAGAAGAGTTGGTGTTAAAGTTTGGAAATGAACACATCGAAGTTGATAACGTCAGTAGATATGAACCAGAGAGTGTTGTATAAACTCTACTAGCAGCTGTTCATTTCTGTGGAGGGGTATGGTCTAAGACTGCTCACATAATCTCACACCCAAATAGAGAAACCGGAACGCAAGCAAACTGAGGCTATGCAAGTCGTCATGGCCAGTACACCGAGTCGTGAGCGTTCTCCACATACTTGCCTCACTAACTGTATATCACACGTACAGGACGTTCTAGACACAAATGTACCTTACAGTCGCAGCGGGCAAAGAGCACCATCTTTAGAGGTGAAACCAAGGGCGACCAGTTGAACAGAGGTGACTCTTGGGTCGCATTATTATGTTTATGCATGAGGCAAAGATTGCTGATACGGCAACGTTTTCAGAACTACTGATTGACCCAAAATTGAAAAGAATTAGACCTACAGTCGGTCCAGTATTTTAGTTTCCTACTAGACATCTTCATTACTCTTTTTATCTGTCCGGAATTTTCCCCTTTTTACTTCAACACAAACCCTTCCTGAGTGATCGGCAATCGCTGCTATAACACAAAGGTTGCCGTTTTGCCATAAATTCCTCCCCCCCCCCCTTTTTTTTTTTTACTTCAACTCAAACCCTTTAGGAGCTGTCAATATCCAATAATATAGCCACTTTGCTAAAGTTTTCATTTTTACTAAAACCTAAACCCTCCTGAAGTTCCAACAGCTAAAACACTATGACAAGCCGCCCACTCTTCTGACGTACTTTCTCCTTTTTTCTAAAGCTCAAACCATTCCTGAGCGGTCGACCTTCGCTGCCATGACACAGATGATAATGATGGCGCTTGAGTCGCGCTTTATCATTTATCCCCGGTCATCAAGTTGCCTTCCTAGGTTTCTTTATCTAAACCCTAAAAACGCCCATTCCACCCCACCCCCTCTGCTGCCTGTCTCTGCCGCCTATACGTCTATTTTCATATCCCCTAATTTGGTTTGTTTTGTAACATATATATATATATATATATATATATATATATATATATATATATATATATATATATATATATATATATATATATATATATATACCCCGCTAAAAAAAAAACCACTCCTAATTTTGTCTATTACAGAACCCATAAGCCGGCACTAAATCTATTAGTCACCCTGTCGCACCGGGTCCCCTGCCCCGCTGCTCATCTAAATATGGTTCCTGACGTCGCCATTTATATAACGCCATCAACAGCCGTGTCAAACGCCATCTGTCGTCCACGGCTTTGAAGATAATAATTCGCCTGCAAAGTACCGATTTGCCCGCCTGAGCAACAATACACTAAAGAAAGATCGATTTGCCTTCCTTAAAAACATTTCTGTCCCCTATAAATAGTGACAAACGACACCACGGGCACAATGGAGACAACATATCGATTTCATATACCTTCCTCCGCCCAGAAAAACCAGTCACTCGTGCCGTCATTGACCTCCCAATATTTGTATCAAGTGCATCTTTAACTTATAATAACTGCTATATATGTATACTAGCCATGATTTATATATACTAAATAAAGTCTGTTGAATATCACACTGCGTTGTTCCTGTTTTATATAGTTAAAATATGAGAAATAATAAGAGCAAAACACCCTACAAAGTACAAACACCTGGCTACATTTCTGTAATAACCATACTTTCCTCTTCGGGAATACTGACCAATCAGAATTGACTACTGAAACCCCGCTGACTAATCAGAACCTTCGAATATTATACATTCAGGGTACCCATTACTTCCCACCATAAGGGAACCGCGCCCTCTGCAACCTGAAAAAAGTAATCACTATTGTCTGTGGAGGCTGAATCATCTGCCACTTTATCAAACATCTGGCCCTGCAATAAAGAAATATCAATTAACTTACCCCGTAAGAAAATACCAACACCCAGGGAGAGACAAAGTATTTATTTCCTTTACCTTTCCTCTAAAACCAATCACTCGTGCTGTCATCACCCGCCCGATCGATATTTACTAAGGAAAAAGAGGGCGGCTGTTAACCCGCTGGAAAAAACCAATCACTTATGGCCGCCATCTTTTACTAAGGCTAAAGAGGGATCGATTTCCCAAATGATACCTCTATTACGCTACTATACTACTAATATTTGAACCATAATTTAATTAAATAAACTACAACTCTAGCTCAACACAGGATTAAGGTTTATGAATCACTTATCTATTTCTCAATATCTGTGTTTTTTTTTTGTTTTTTTTTTTATTTTATGATTCTAAGTACGTATTGTTTTTCAGAAAATTGCAGATGTTGCCATGGCAACCATAATTTTTTTTTTTATTCAAAGTGTGCAAGTGCAATAACATATATCCCTTTAAATTATCATTATAAAATAATTGGTCTAACATTGTTAATCACAAAACAAAAAAAAAAAAAAACATTATTTGGGGTGCAGTGAGCCCTTTAACGTGTCGCTGCGAAGCATCAACTGCGTCGGCCAGCGTCACTTTGCGCTGTGAAAATCCTTATCTGTTTTTTGTCAGCCTTATAAAGTGAACAAACAAAACAGTTCACACACGAAATATACAAAGCCGTTGAAAAAAATAACAAATACCGAAAAACTTGGAGACTGCGGATGTGTGGTTTCTGCGATTGCCATTGACAGCCAGCGAAACTAACAAAGCCTGTCTGCCTGTCTGCCTGTCTGGGAATAGTTAATATACATTTATATAAAAGAGGCAGTCAGTGTTCTTCGGTCACGAGATGAGAAAAGAGGCACTGGACAACATCCTGACTACTGGAAAGATCAACAGTAAAAAGAAGCAGAAGCAGACAAAGAGAAACGACTCTAGACGGATTGAACTGAGGGCATGGAGGAACAGCATCAGAGAAATTTGTTACAGCGTACCGAGGAAAGATAGAAAACCGAACGAAAAGTATATCAGCGAGCTTCACAATATAACAAACACAAACAAAAGCTGAACATAGCGGCAATGGAGCTTTCTTCAGCACATACATGGATTAGCCAATACTACACGAATACACAATATCTCTTATCTTCGTATCTCGTGGCAGCCAGGTCGATGTCAAGCGAATAGTCTCGCAAGGCACCTGGGGCCTGGAGAAAAAATTTCCCGGGATAGGTCGCCGTCACTCGAGGATAACATGAAACCCTGTAGACAGTTTAGTCCCTTAGAATCTAGATGAAGCTGTGTTGGCAATTAAGTCCACTGAGTTCCCAAAGTGTAAAGAAAGCGATTTTCAAGAGACTTGCGAGCTCTGTCTCTGGAGTGGCTAGATATAATGGCTGTCTCTGGAGTGGCTAGATTTAATGGTTGTCACTGGAGTGGCTAGATTCAATGGTTGTCACTGGAGTGGCTAGATTTAATGGCTGTCTCTGGAGTGGCTAGATTTAATGGCTGTCACCTTCATGTCGTGGATACCTTGGTGGTCCTGGTAATCGAAATGTAGTGGTGCTGGTTTTAGGGCGCCGTTCTGCACATCCAAAAGATGTTGCCTGAACCTGTCAACCAGTCGTAAACCCGTTACACCGGTGTATTTAACGTCACATTTCTTGCATCTGATGAAGTACGTGACGTTATAGCTCGTGAAATAGAATGCTTCCGGTATGAGGAAGGTGACATTCGGGAATTCTAGGCTGGTACCCTGAGCCACATATGGACAGGTCTTGCACACAGGTTTGTGGCAGGATACCGTCACAAAGTGGACCTTGAAGGCAGGATGTAACCGACTCTTGACTAGAATGTCCTTCAGGTTACGGTCATGCCTGAAGGCCACTAGAGGACGTTCAGAGAAAATCTTGCTGGTTGTAGGGTCAGCCCTGAGGGTGGAGAGATGCTTGAGGAGAATATTTTTAGCACGGATGTTGTGAGGGCGGTAGGTAAGTATGAGAGTAGGCATGATGTTGTGGTTTAGGCTTAGAAACTAGAGCATCAGCACCATGGATAAACCGTGCTCGGTGAAAGGCAGCAAATAAGAAGACATGTTCGGGAAGAAGTCCAACAATTCTAAAGGCTTGTGGTGAAAGTCGTCGTTCTCCTGGCATTGTCTGGAGACGTAAAAGCTGGGGAAAAGAATGGAGTCCTTGCAGGAAGATGGAGGCGAGTAATAAACCGAGGTGCTAAGGTCTTCGGAGTCCACGTGACAATGAGATCCAGACAATGAGATCCAGACAATGAGATCCAGACAATGAGATCCAGACAATGAGATCCAGACAATGAGATCCAGACAATGAGATCCAGACCATGAGATCCAGACAATGAGATCCAGACAATGAGATCCAGACAATGAGATCCAGACAATGAGATCCAGACAATGAGATCCAGACAATGAGATCCAGACAATGAGATCCAGACAATGAGATCCAGACAATGAGATCCAGACAATGAGATCCAGAACATGCACCCACGAAGGTGAAATGCTGAAAGTGCAACCGATACTGGGATAGAAGTTGAAGAAAAAATGAATGAAGTTTTGCAGTTAAGGTAGGGGTATATCAGTGACACCGTGGCAGCAAACGATATAAATCTTGTAGAGCTCAGGGAGCCTACAGGTATAAGAATGACGTATCTGATGCCCAAGGTGGCCCATGAAGAAGCAAGCATAGTACCCATTGCGACACCGCTGATCTGGTTGAAGTAGTGGCCATAAACTCGAAAAAGTTTAGAGTGAGCACTAACTCAGCCAGCCGTATCAAGGGGTCAGTGGCTATGGCAGGGCTGACTTTACGATCTAGAAAGAACAGCAAAGCCTGGAGCCCATTAGATTGTGGGATAGAGGTGTAGAGGGAGGTAACATCTAAGGTGAAGATGTGGTACCTGGAAGAAGAAGAAGTGAACTGGATGAATGGAAAGACAGAGAAAGCATGGTTAGTATCTTTGATGTGAGAGAGGAGACCAATGAACAGGGGCTGCAAGATACGGACGATGAACCCAGATATGAGTTTTGTGGGACAAGCGCAGGCGGACACGATCGGTCTGCCTGGGTTGTCAGGTTTATGTAACTTGTTAAGCGCAGAGGAGCCGCAGCATACCAAGGACTGAGATCTGTGGAGGAAAAATCATGTCTACACATGTCATACATTTATCAAGTAAATGTTACAGTTTGATATACTAGTCATCATTTATGTTGTAACTACGCCGCCTGTCAGGACACATGATAACGATGGTTTCAATCGGTTGTTATGTTTCAGTAAAAAGGAAACAATAAAGAATTCTGTTTCCGTCCCTAGCTAATGGGGCGTACGATAACTGAGATATTTTTTATAGACCAATCGGCACTCGATGGGTGATGGCGCCGGTCTCCTAGCAACCGCCTGTACTCCTAAGAATATGGTCTGGTACAACAAAAAAAAAACGTTGAGCAGCAGGGATTTGACATGCTGGAAAAAATAGGGGGGAGGGGGGAGTGTATATATAAATATAAGCTATAAAAAAATGAATGTGACAAGAAAAGCTTAACAGAAGAACGTCTATACATGGTTTGGGCAAGCCGCCTAGAAAGGCATTTTACCATTTTTCTGAGGTTGGAGAGCCGGGGCGGAAGAAGTTCTAGGTGGATTAGCCCCCAGGTTCTTGCCTCCATGGCGGCACTCATTTTTGATTGCGTAAATCTGGAAGCAGTGGTCCATTGTAAAAGTTGTTTAGATGTGTCAGGAAGCATCAATTGTAAATGCTAGGTAGATCTGGGAGGTAAGAATTATTGAAAACGCTGGGTAGATCTGGGAGGTAAAGTCTTTTGAAAATGCTGGGTAGATCTGGGAGGTAAGGTCTTTTGAAAACGCTGAGTAGATCTAGGAGGTAAGGTATATTGAAAATGCTGGGTAGATCTGGGAAGTAAGGAATATTAAAAAATCTGGGTAGATGTAGGAGGTAAGGTCTATTGAAAACGTTGGGTAGCTCTGGAAAGTAAGGTATATTAAAAACGTTGGGTAGATCTGGGAGGTAAGGTCTATTGAAAACGTTGGGTAGCTCTGGGAAGTAAGGTATATTAAAAACGCTGGGTAGATCTGGGAAGTAAAGTATATTGAAAACGCTGGGTAGATCTGGGAGGAAAGATCTATTGAAAACGCTGGGTAGATCTGGGAGGAAAGATCTATTGAAAACCCTGGGTAGATCTGGGAGGAAAGATCTATTGAAAACGCTGGGTAGATCTGGGAGGAAAGATCTATTGAAAACGCTGGGTAGATCTAGGAGGAAAGATCTATTGAAAACGCTGGGTAGATCTGAGAGGAAAGATCTATTGAAAACGCTGCGTAGATCTGGGAGGAAAGATCTATTGAAAACGTTGGGTAGATCTGGGAGTTAAGGTCCAGTTTTTATGCAAATTAAGCTATTGTTGTTTCTCTCCCAGAACATCCAGGCTTGATTAACCTCATCCAGTCGTCTTTTTGAAGGCCCTCTTGGTTTCGTATCACTAAAATGTTTTTACTCCCCACTGAATAGGTTTGGGTATACGAAACATCAAAATAGAAATGTATCACACAGAAAATACTTGAACTGCCAGAAAAGCCAAGGAAGACATTAATCTAAAGAACACACACAAGAGTGGAGAAACAAATACTGGAATTAGAGAAGGGGCTGCGTGGTCTCAAGGCAGGTTGTCCGCACCGAGTGCTAGAGGTTCCGGGTTCAATCCTCGGTAAGGGCTGGGATTTTGTTACGTGGACTTGGACTTCCAGTAATTCCTCCTGGTCTCTTGGTAGTGAGATCGGACGCCCGTGTGCTTTGTTGCGCATTTAAAAATTCCCTTGTCATAAAGAGTAGTCTGACGGCGCTACCTAGAGTTAAAAATCATCCCAAAGAATGTCAGGATCGTCGCTGGTGCTACAGAGCCTGTGCACTGTGATGAGCTTTTCCGGACTTGACTTAGAAGAAGAACGGAGCACTAAAGGGGGTTACTACCCGTGTGCCATAATGATGTTGATCCGTTGTTCAAACCTTAAACTTCATACTCGAAAACGAGAAGTCAAGAACTGCAACTTCTCCAGTAAACCAGCAGTGCATATAAATCTTTGCAAAACCGGCTCTAGAAACTTTATATATTTGGAACCAAACGGGACTGGGGGGAGGGGGGGGGGGGGGACGGAGAGCATCATTACGTGCAATGGTTGGCTAAACATAGATAGAAACATGAATCAGACAAGGAAACACTGTTTTGTATAGACGCACTCCAACCTTGCAACACGCAGCTGTTTAAATAGTGAGAGAAAAAAGGATAAATTATAAATGTAATGTATTGTTTTTAAAATATTCTGTTTTCAGTGTCACACTGAGACATTAACCACGTCATGCAAATGATGTTGACATGGAAGTAAGAGCTACCGGCCTTTCTACAACCCGACTAAAACGAGTCGGAACAAGAAAAACCTTGGGTTAGAATTTTTCTGATTGGTTGGATCTGAAACACGAAACGTCAGCTTCAGCACACCTGATATCCAGGGAGAGAAAGATCTGACCAACAGTCTAGGGACACAGTGAGCTCAAACATAATCCAGTTTTGTTCTTTTTAGGACAACATTTTTTGTTTTTTGAAGCCCCACCCTGGCTTTTGCCAGGGGCGCAATATAGGCAGGCCATAAATATGGTCAATTGCCTGTACGCGGTTTCTGGGACCTCTCCACGGCGATCCTCATCCACATGTTGGCACTTTGTGTCATCGGGTGTTTATCGCTTGTGTGATGTCCTAGTGGGGTAGAAAGTCAGTCAGTCGACAGTGAGCTCAGGACACTGTGTTATTGGACTAGAGATCAAATGCTTCATAAGCTCTTTCCCCACAGGATAAACACATGCACAGGCTCATGACCAAGTGCCGCTTGTATGAAAACAATAGATATTACTTATTCCCTTTTTAATTCCTACATTAAATTCTTATCGGCCTGGATTATATCTACGTTCATTATATCGAACAGGTCACAATACTTCCACTTGCTGAGTGTGTGATGGTCTCAAGAATGTTGTTGAATGTTGAATTAGTAATCGTCATCACAGCAGAGATGTCACCATCTTCAGCAGCAAGCGTAGAATTTGAATTCTGATGACACCAGTAACTTAAATGCTGAGCGTCGGCCAGATCCGCTGGTAACTCCTCAAAGTGCCATTCTCCTCAGACTGTAATGATATATCTGCACGTCGCTTCTAAAAAGCTCTCACAACATCTAGCTTGTCATAAATCAATTTCTAACCGAACTTCTGCCAACCAAGTGGTGCAGAACCGGCCAGTCTATCTGCCCGCTCGTTTCCCAACACCCACAGGCACTTCCTGCCCCTCAAACAGAGCCAAAGCACGCTAACTACCCCGGACCTCTGAATCGATGCTTGAAACTGTCATGAAGAATCCCTGATTGCACCTTTATGAACTCACTCTACACACACACACACATACATACATACACACACAGACAGACACATTCTCACAAACACCCATTCTAAGACACATACAGATTCACACAGACACACAGAAATACAGACATAACATAGCTATACAGACACAGCCCCCCCCCCACACACACACATACACACACGTAGCCGCACACAAAAACACACCTACAAACACACACACACACACACAGACGTAAGAAATACAAGGAGTTCTTTATTCCTGACCCGCAAGCTTTTGTTTAGTTGGTGCTTCAAATGATTACATGCCACCATGAATTCAACTGCACCTTCACCAAATTAGAATTCATTACTAATAGCGAGTGTGTGCATACGTGCATGTCAAAAAATTATCTACTCCTGTACTACTCAAGTTTCGTTCTTTTCAGGACGAAATATGTTTTTATTTGAAGCCCCACTCTGGTTTTTTCCAGGGGCCGCAATATGGCCAATTGTCTGAACGCGGTTTCTGGGACCTTTCCACGGCGATCCTCATCCACATGATGGCACTTTGTGTCATCGGGTGTTAATCGCTTGTGTGATGTCCTGGTGGGGTAGAAAGTCAGTCAGTCATATGTGCATGTCTGTGTGTGTATGTGTGTGTATGTGTGTGTGTGTTGATGTTTATGCTGTGTCTGTTCCGCTTCTGTGTCTGTCTGTGTTATATCTGTGTGTTGTGTCGGTATGTGATGTGTGTGGCAGGGAGTTGTATGTCTGTGTGAGTATTGTGTCTATGAAGGCTATTATCTGTGTAAGTGTTGCTCCTGAGAGCGTTGTGTCTGTGTAAGTATGCTGTTTGTGTGAATGTGTGTTGTGTCTGTGAGTGTTGTATCCGTGTGTATATGTTGTGTCCATGAGATAAGTGTGTTGCTTCTATGTATTCATTTGTCTGTGTTTGTATCTGTGCCAGTGTTGTATTGCTATGTCTGTGTTTGTATTGTTTCTGTGCCAGTGTTGTGCCAGTGATGTGTCTGTGTAAGTAGAATATAGTCCTGTGTCTGTGTGATTGTTATTTATAAAGGAGAATTTTGCCTCCGAGTGCTGTGTCTGTGTGACTGTTGTGCATGAGCGTAATGTGTGTGTGTGTCTGTGTAACATGTGTCTGTGTGCGTTGTGTCTGTGTGTGTTGTGTCTTTGTGCGTTGTGTCTGTGTGTGTTGTGTCTGTGTGTGTTGTGTCTGTGTGTGTTGTGTCTGTGTGCGTTGTGTCTGTGTGCGTTGTGTCTTTGTGCTTTGTGTCTGTGTGCTTTGTGTCTGTGTGCGTTGTGTCTGTGTGCGTTGTGTCTTTGTGCTTTGTGTCTGTGTGCGTTGGGTCTGTGTATTGTAGTGTCTGTGTATTGTTGCTTCTTTGTATTGTTGCTTCTGTGTATTGTTGCTTCGGTTTATCGTTGCTTCTGTGTATTATTGCTTCTGTGTATTGTTGCTTCTGTGTAGTGTTGCTTCTGTGTATTGTTGCTTCTGGGCATTGTTGCTTCTGTGTATTGTTGCTTTCGTGTATTGTTGCTTCTGTGTATTGTTGCTTCTGTGTATTGTTGCTTCTGGGCTTTTTGCTTCTTTGTGTTGTTGCTTCTGTGTATTGTTGCTTCTGTGTATTGTTGCTTCTGTGTATTGTTGCTTCTGGGCATTGTTGCTTCTTTGTATTGTTGCTTCTGTGAATTGTTGCTTCTGGGCATTGTTGCTTCTTTGTATTGTTGCTTCTGTGTATTGTTGCTTCTGTGTATTGTTGCTTCTGTGTATTGTTGCTTCTGTGCATTGTTGCTTCTATGTTTTGTTTCTTCTTTACATTGTTACTTCTGTGTATTGTTGCTTTTGTGTATTGTTGCTTCTGTGTATTGTTGATTCTGTGTATTGTTGCTTCTGTGTATTGTTGCCTCTGTGTATTGTTTCTATTCTGTACTTTTGCTTCTGTGTACTTTTGCTTCTATGTATTGTTGCTTCTGTGTATTTTTGCTTCTGTGTATTGTTGCTTCTGTGCATTGTTCCTCCTGTGTATTGTTGTTTCTGTGTATTGTGGCTTATGTGTATTGTTGCTTCTGTGTATTGTTGCTTCTGTGTATTGTTGCTTATGTGTATTGTTTCTTCTCTGTACTGTTGCTTCTGTGTACTTTTGCTTCTATGTATTGTTGCTTCTGTGTATTGTTGCTTCTGTGTACTTTTGCTTCTATGTATTGTTGCTTCTGTGTATTGTTGCTTCTGTGTATTGTTGCTTCTGTGTATTGTTGCTTCTGTGTAGTGTTGCTTCTGTGCATTGTTGCTTCTGTGTTTTGTTTCTTCTTTACATTGTTGCTTCTGTGTATTTTTGCTTTTGTGTATTGTTGCTTCTGTGTATTGTTGCTTCTGTGTATTGTTGCTTCTGGGCTTTTTGCTTCTTTGTGTTGTTGCTTCTGTGTATTGTTGCTTCTGTGTATTGTTGCTTCTGTGTATTGTTGCTTCTGGGCATTGTTGCTTCTTTGTATTGTTGCTTCTGTGAATTGTTGCTTCTGGGCATTGTTGCTTCTTTGTATTGTTGCTTCTGTGTATTGTTGCTTCTGTGTATTGTTGCTTCTGTGTATTGTTGCTTCTGTGCATTGTTGCTTCTATGTTTTGTTTCTTCTTTACATTGTTGCTTCTGTGTATTGTTGCTTTTGTGTATTGTTGCTTCTGTGTATTGTTGATTCTGTGTATTGTTGCTTCTGTGTATTGTTGCCTCTGTGTATTGTTTCTTTTCTGTACTTTTGCTTCTGTGTACTTTTGCTTCTATGTATTGTTGCTTCTGTGTATTTTTGCTTCTGTGTATTGTTGCTTCTGTGCATTGTTCCTCCTGTGTATAGTTGTTTCTGTGTATTGTGGCTTATGTGTATTGTTGCTTCTGTGTATTGTTGCTTCTGTGTATTGTTGCTTATGTGTATTGTTTCTTCTCTGTACTGTTGCTTCTGTGTACTTTTGCTTCTTTGTATTGTTGCTTCTGTGTATTATTGCTTCTGTGTACTTTTGCTTCTATGTATTGTTGCTTCTGTGTATTGTTGCTTCTGTGTATTGTTGCTTCTGTGTAGTGTTGCTTCTGTGCATTGTTGCTTCTGTGTTTTGTTTCTTCTTTACATTGTTGCTTCTGTGTATTTTTGCTTTTGTGTATTGTTGCTTCTGTGTATTGTTGCTTTTGTATATTGTTGCTTCTGTGTATTGTTGCTTCTGTGTATTGTTGCTTATGTGTATTGTTTCTTCTCTGTCATGTTGCTTCTGTGTAATTTTGCTTCTATCTATTGTAGCTTCTGTGTATTGTTGCTTCTGTGCATTGTTCCTCCTGTGAATTGTTGTTTCTTTTTATTGTGGCTTATGTGTATTGTTGCTTCTGTGTACTGTTTATTCTGTGTGTTGTTGCTTCTATGTATTGTTGCTTCTGTGTATTGTTGCTTCTGTGTATTGTTGTTTCTATGTATTGTTGCTTCTGTGTATTGTTGCTTCTATGTGTTGTTGCTTCTGTGTATTGTTGCTTCTATGTATTGTTGCTTCTGTGTATTGTTGCTTCTGTGTATTGTTGCTTATGTGAATTGTTGCTTCTATGTATTGTTGCTTCTGTGTATTGTTGCTTCTGTGTAGTGTTGCTTCTGTGCATTGTTGCTTCTGTGTTTTGTTTCTTCTTTACATTGTTGCTTCTGTGTATTTTTGCTTTTGTGTATTGTTGCTTCTGTGTATTGTTGCTTCTGTGTATTGTTGCTTCTGGGCTTTTTGCTTCTTTGTGTTGTTGCTTCTGTGTATTGTTGCTTCTGTGTATTGTTGCTTCTGTGTATTGTTGCTTCTGGGCATTGTTGCTTCTTTGTATTGTTGCTTCTGTGAATTGTTGCTTCTGGGCATTGTTGCTTCTTTGTATTGTTGCTTCTGTGTATTGTTGCTTATGTGTATTGTTGCTTCTGTGTATTGTTGCTTCTGTGCATTGTTGCTTCTATGTTTTGTTTCTTCTTTACATTGTTGCTTCTGTGTATTGTTGATTCTGTGTATTGTTGCTTCTGTGTATTGTTGCCTCTGTGTATTGTTTCTTTTCTGTACTTTTGCTTCTGTGTACTTTTGCTTCTATGTATTGTTGCTTCTGTGTATTTTTGCTTCTGTGTATTGTTGCTTCTGTGCATTGTTCCTCCTGTGTACTGTTGTTTCTGTGTATTGTGGCTTATGTGTATTGTTGCTTCTGTGTATTGTTGCTTCTGTGTATTGTTGCTTATGTGTATTGTTTCTTCTCTGTACTGTTGCTTCTGTGTACTTTTGCTTCTATGTATTGTTGCTTCTGTGTATTGTTGCTTCTGTGTACTTTTGCTTCTATGTATTGTTGCTTCTGTGTATTGTTGCTTCTGTGTATTGTTGCTTCTGTGTAGTGTTGCTTCTGTGCATTGTTGCTTCTGTGTTTTGTTTCTTCTTTACATTGTTGCTTCTGTGTATTTTTGCTTTTGTGTATTGTTGCTTCTGTGTATTGTTGCTTTTGTATATTGTTGCTTCTGTGTATTGTTGCTTCTGTGTATTGTTGCTTATGTGTATTGTTTCTTCTCTGTCATGTTGCTTCTGTGTAATTTTGCTTCTATCTATTGTAGCTTCTGTGTATTGTTGCTTCTGTGCATTGTTCCTCCTGTGTATTGTTGTTTCTTTTTATTGTGGCTTATGTGTATTGTTGCTTCTGTGTACTGTTTATTCTGTGTATTGATGCTTCTATGTATTGTTGCTTCTGTGTATTGTTGCTTCTGTGTATTGTTGTTTCTATGTATTGTTGCTTCTGTGTATTGTTGCTTCTATGTGTTGTTGCTTCTGTGTATTGTTGCTTCTATGTATTGTTGCTTCTGTGTATTGTTGCTTCTGTGTATTGTTGCTTATGTGAATTGTTGCTTCTATGTATTGTTGCTTCTGTGTATTGTTGCTTCTGTGTATTGTTGCTTCTGTGCATTGTTCCTCCTGTGTATTGTTGTTTCTGAGTATTGTGGCTTATGTGTATTGTTTTATTCTGTGTACTGTTTATTCTGTGTATTGTTGCTTCTATGTACTGTTGCTTCTGTGTATTGTTCCTCCTGTGTATTGTTGCTTCTGTGTATTGTTGCTCCTGTGTATTGTTCCTCCTGTGTATTGTTGCTTCTGTGTATTGTTCCTCCTGTGTATTGTTGCTTCTGTGTATTGTTGCTTCTGTGTATTGTTGCTTCTGTGTATTATGCTTCTGTGTATTGTTGCTTCTGTGTATTGTTGATTCTGTGTATTGTTGCTTCTGTGTATTATTGCTTCCGTGTAGTGTTGCTTCTGTTTATTATTGCTATGATCTATTCTTGATTCTGTGTATTGTTGCTTTCGTGTAGTGTTGCTTCTGTTTATTATTGCTATTATCTATTCTTGATTATGTGTATTGTCGCGTCTGTGCATTATTTATTCAGTGTATGTTTTGTATTTGTGTATTGTTGATTATGTGTATGTATTTTGTCTGTGCGTGTTGTGTCTTTGCATTGTTGCTTCTGTGTGTATCGTCTATGCGTGTTGTGTCTGTGTATGGTTTCTTCTATGTATTTTTGCTTCTGTGTAGATATCGTCTATGCGTGTTGTGTGTGTGTATAGTTTCTTCTATGTATATTTTGTGTCTGCGCTTGTTGTGTCTCTGCACTGTCGCCTTTGTGAATGGTTACTTCTGTATGTGTATTGTGTCTGCGAGCCTGTGTTTGCCTGTTAGTATGTGCTTTTTTCTTTACACATATTTTATGTTTGTGTCTATTTATTGTATCTATGTGTATGTGTTGTGTCTATGAGAAGACGTATGCATGTGTATCTTGTGTGTGTGTGTTTGTTGCCATTATATCTACGTGTGTGTGCGTTTTGTGTCTCTCTGTGAATGTGTTGGGACTGTGGTTTTTTGGGGTCTGTGTCTATGTGTTGGGTCTTTGACTGTGTATGATGTATATATGTATTTTGTGTCTGTATGTCTGTGATGTGTCTGTGTTATGTGTTCTTACTGTTATTGTGTGTATGTTATGGTGCGTATGTCGTCAGTACCGTATGGATGGAAAGCTGTTCAACCCCAGGAGGCTGAAAGCGAAAAGAAAAACTAAATCAGCCACCATCAGGGAGTTCCTGTTTGCCGACGATTGTGCCCTTTATGCCAACACAGAAGCGGATATGCAGCACAACATCGACAAATTCAGTGATGCTTGTACAAACTTTGGGCTCACTATCAACAAAGATAAAACTGTAGCCATGCACCAGCCAGCCCTAGGGCAAGGATACATCGAGCCCAGTATCACAGTGAACGGATACACAGTAAATTTACTTATCTAGGCAGCACCTTTTCACAGAGTGCCACAATTGATGATGAAATAATTGCAAGGATCGATTGCTATTTATCTGTCCTATTGCTCATTCATTTTTCTAGGCCACATGCTGTTTTAACCACAACAGTTTCATTGTAATCCCTAATCATCATTGTTACCTAAAAATTACTACACTGATCAAAAGCCATTTAAAGCCAAAACTAACTAGTTATTAAATGCATCAATGTCATCTTCTGATTTTCTTCAGTTGGTTTGAAACACATGTACAAGGTTTATGTCTAGTGACTGCTATGGATCTTTACTAATAGCACCCAGTCTGAAATTGTTTAAAATCCTTCAATGGTTTTTGCACATCTTGCGTCCAAAATTATTGCAGCAATTTTTTTGTTTCATATTCCTTCTCAACTAAAAAAAAAGTAATTCTGTATTTAGCTGATTACTTTCTCCACGCACCCGGACATCACATGTCACTAGTTCCTTATATTTTAATATTCATTCTATCCCTTTCGATGTTGCCAACTTTCCATTTTGTCATGTGTTCTGACATTCCATGTACGAAGGTTTAGGACGTTTCTGACATTCCATGTACCAAGGTTTAGGACGTTTCTGACATTCCATGTACCAAGGTTTAGGACGTTTCTGACATTCCATGTACCAAGGTTTAGGACGTTTCTGACATTCCATATACCAAGGTTTATAACGTTTCTGACATTCCATATACCAAGTTTTAGGACGTTTCTGACATTCGCTTTCTCTACAGTGTCCCAATGACAATCGGGTATCACCTGTAGAACATGATGCTCCCTACTGGACGAGGTGATTCTGTTAAAACAACGTCTTTCTTCTTCCCCCCTCCCCCATGTTGAAAGCATCACTGATCACTTTTATCTTGAAGGCTAGTAGACAGAAATGGCTGCGGCATATTGAGAGAATGTCAGATGACAGAGTGGTAAGTACTGTACACAAGAAAATTGAACTGTTGTAGACAAGGTGGCAGACCAAGAAGACAGTAAAGAGAGGACTGATTTCAGTTGTGAATGGTGGAGGCTGGTATCTGCAGTAATGATCTTCAATGACTCAGAATGTTGAAGGAGAAAATTTTGGTACTGTGATGCCAAATGATTGACTGATTTTTAATGCAATCATTCCGGTTTATGTTTATCTTGATCTAAATCTTGTTTTTATCTTCTTTTGGCAGATTCTCACGACACGTTATTATCATGGAATGGCCAAAACCACCCCTACACTTTGGACTATTCGTGACGCTGGGGCCCCAGGTCACATTTAAATTTCGACCCGTCCGGTGGGTATATAGTCCATCATGTCTATTTACACCTTTATGTAAGGGGAGGGTAAAACAACACGTACTTAGAATCCTAAAATATCAGCAACGAAAAACACAGGTATTGAGAAATAGATAAGGGATTCATAAACTGTAACCCTGTGTTGAGCTAGAGGTGTAGTTTATTTGATTAAATGATGGTTTCGATATTTTTCTTAGAATTTTAAAATATAGGCTTGTGGAAAAGGTAACAAATGTATGTAATTTAGCATCATAAGACAACAATCAAAACAAATACTTCATAAAATCTTCTTTTAAATAGACACGTCCCTAAAACATTGTTTTCGTACTATCCACACCAAATTTCATGTTTCTATTCTCTCTATTAGCTGAGATTTTCAGGATTTTACCCACACAACAAACAGAACTGTGAGAAAAACGAACATTTAAACTTTTTTTTTATCTTTAAAAAGTGCACGAAAACTGTCTTTAGTATTACTTTTTTAAAGCTCATTTGCTACAAATAATATAAATCGTGTGTGTAGTCTGTTCTACGAAAAACGAACCCGTTGAAAAAGTAATATTTTTGTCATAAATTAAAACAAATGCCGTGTAGGTACCTGTTTTGTGATTGTCGGTTCCTTTCTCCTGATGACGTCCCCAATACATTGCTAGCTTCTATGTCTTACCGCTGATGCTACAGCGCACATTCTTGCATTTCCCTGCTTTGTTCAACTTCCTTGAAATTTATATCATTTCACTTTCATCAATTTCTTTAGGCATTTTTTAATTTTATTTTTGCATATTTTTTTCGTTGCTTGTCTTTAGCCGTTCCCCACCATTTCCTGGCAAGTGTTACACTGAAATTACACTGGAACTGCAAATATTTAACTTGCTTTAAAACTATTGATTTTTTTTTTTTTTTTTTGGTAAAAAAAAACAAAACAGCTTACACCATCATGTGTCGTCATCTGATAGATTACATTATTTAAGTTAGGCCAGAACTTGAGAGTTGTCTGTCCGTTGGAACATTCACCAAAAATATATTGTTTGGGTGTTCGGGAGTTTCAGGAACACACACACACACACACACACACACACACACACACACACACACATGCAATGATTCACAAAGTGTTCTTCACTATTTTAAAGTTGACATAAATAGAATGACAGCACAATTAAAACGGGAGCACACGTTGTGAAACAATCAACAGCTGACTGTATGTGTCGGTTTCGTTTTGTCTGTGTCCCCTGTGTCTGCAGACAGTCAAACAAATCAATCCCACTCTCTTCTTAACCAATGAGACAACAGACGTCCCAAACTGATAGTTTGCAATGATGGCGCATTTACAATTCTGCCTCGGAATTCAAAACAGCCAACTTCTCTGTTTGTGATCGGATCTCTGAAGCGTCCAGTTATTTTATAATTGCCCTAGTAAAAAAAAAAAGAAAGAAACCATATGATTGTTGTGTGGTGTGTGTGTGTCGCATGACCGTATGGTGTGTGTGTGTGTGTGTGTCGCATGACCGTATGGTGTGTGTGTGTGTGTGTGTAGGAGTGTATAGCGTCAGTGTGACAAATAACATATGAACGTAAAGCATGCTGTAATTCACATCTATATGTGTGTGCGTGTGTGTATTGACTGATCGCCCACGCCAGTCGGCAAGATATTTCATTATATATATATATATATATATATATATATATATATATATATATATATATATATAACATTTTTGATTTTTATTTGAGGTAGTGAGAAGTGAAAATGGAATAACAAGGCGGTGGGAGACAAAAATATGTGCTTAAGATGAGTAGTTACCTGCTTGACTGCAAAAACAGGCAAAGTCAAGAAAAGACAAGCGATCTTCTGGTGCAGGAGCCATGAAACATGAGTAGTTACCTGCTTGACTGCAAAAACAGGCAAAGTCAAGAAAAGACAAGCGATCTTCTGGTGCAAGAGCCATGAAATAATACTCATGTCTTAGGCGATGAATATGTGAATAGTGAATTACACAAAATCAATTACAACAAATAACTACATAGTCAGAGCCTAGCCATACTACGTGCATAAACTACAAGTTCTATTGCGAATGACACAAATCGAATGTAATAAGCATATTCAACATCTGTTTATTTTCCTGAAAACAAAACTATTGCGCTTAACCGATAACAATACATTCAAATTCAAAGTGTTCGAACAGACCATATGCTAATCACTCCAGCTACCAAAGATGAAAGTTCGCCTTCTGTACCTACTATCAGAATCTCCGAGCGAGGAAGCACATTGGAAAGTTAGATCTAACTACTGAACGCACTACCACAACACGAAAACCAATGAGCAAATCCATCTCTGGACTCAATCACCCTGAACCGACATTGCGCTGAGAACCCTGTACGGCCCCACAACGAAAAGTCAGGCCTACATGTTTCTCCTCTTGTCTCGCAGCCGCAGAACCAAGAGCCAATAACAGACTTGTCTCACGTCCTGGGTCTTTTTCAAACTCCACAAACAATCGTGACTATCTGTACACTTCCGGCAAGTTCTGATCTGCTAGCGTATTAGTTTTAGTTTGCAAGTGTAACCGAAACAAAATAGTATAACCTGCTAACAACCTACTCCTACCGACCTGCTAGACTTTGCGACCATTGCTTCTTTGTTTGCGTTTACCGGCTGCAAATCTAGAAGAACATTTTGGTTGCTAGTCTAATTTAAGACCGGCTTTGTTCTAGAAACTGAGTTTTGCATGTACATCGGTTTTGCAGATCTGTCATTGTCTTACCTTCCTGGCTGATAAACTCATCTAAAGTCATCTGAACCTTTGCTTTTTAGTAGGAGGCCCTGATGTGAGCTCACACATTGTACAATGAATTCTCTAAAGACCTTGGCTGACGCTGGATATTGTATCTCTGGAGGCCACCAGCTCCAAAATCTCCCATCCCCACCCGCCTATCTTTTGACCGACATAAATCATTCTTAGAATTACACCGATAAAAACGGCAAGCAGCGATGTTTTCAACAAATTTACAGCTTTGGTCAAAAGAGAATGAGATCACTGAGGAATGTTTCATACTTATAAAAACATCATTATATTCTTATTATTGTTTGTGCTGCTGCTGCTTTTGCTGCTGCTGTTGTTATTGTTTACAGACAATGCAATAGAGGCATAATTTTACTACACTTTTTTTAAGTCATCGATTTTGTTGATATGCGAAATTCTCTAGGCTAGCGATACATAGGTCTGGTAAATCCATTAGACACTAGCATCACGACCTGAGGGGGTAATCAAGATTCAATGACAGCAGTAACACGCCTGGGTGCCCATATGGATTCCCTGTTCAGATAGTGCTTTTCAATGCATAGACAAGCAGACAGCAGTAATAGATATTGGGAGAATGTTAACGTTTGCTGATGATGTCCTAGTTTACCAACAGGGGGAATGGACGTCTAAACTCTAGACATGACTGTCTAGAGAAGTGCAAACTGCAAGATATAAAGTAGGTTACCCTTGTGAAGAAACAGGCGCCATCATCAAGTCAGATAAAGAAGCAGCATCGTACTCTTCGTTGTTTGATAGAATAGTTACTCAACTTCATAATAAGTGGGAGTGAGCTTTCAGGAAAGTCCACCCTCCAAGTGTTCTCTAGAAGAGTTGGTGTTAAAGATTGGAAATGAACACATCGAAGGTGATAACGTCAGTAGATATGAACCAGAGAGTGTTGTATAAACTCTACCAGCAGCTGCTCATTTCTGTGGATGGGTATGGTCTGAGACTGCTCACATAATCTCAAACCCAAATAGAGAAACCGGAACGCAAGCAAACTGAGGCCCTGCAAGTCGTCAAGGCCAGTACACCGCAGCGGGAAAGGAGCACCATCTTTAGGGGTGATACCAAGGGCGACCAGCTGAACAGAGGTGACTCTTGGGTCGCATTATTATGTTTATGCATGAGGCAGCAAAGATTGCAGATAATGCAGTTTTGGCCTCAATGCCGTCCAGCAAAACATCCCTACATAGAGTGATAATTTCTTTGGAGCCCAGAGTGCTGGTGAAACGGAAGCTTCAGTGCAAGAGTTGATTAATTAAAATTCACACCCACACAGGTGTCTATGTAGTAAGAAGTAGAAAAAGAAGATGGGGTTCGCGGATATTAAAATATGCAACGTAGGTACCAAGAGCAGTAACACCCTAGTCTTGGGGGTCGAAGAGGCTGGGCTCCCGACCCCCCTCAAGCATATAAAACTCCCCTCTCCGACCTCCCGCCTTGTAACATTAGGAGCTCCGCCCTACCTCAAACCACAAACCCCCCACCCCACCCCCACGCTTATAAAACTCGAGGGGTCCCTCTCTATCCCCCCCCCCCCCCTTAGCCTTGTAACCTTAGAAGCCCCCACACTACCCCTACCCCAAGAACCACTAACCCCAAAACCCCCATACCGCCGAATTCTTTTCGCGTGGTTTCATTACATAAGTGAACTGGCATTGTTTCAGAAAAGAAAAATCAAAAGGACAGCATCTCGCGTGTAACATTACAACATTTAGAATGCAACGGAGGCGGAGGCAGTAACGACAGCTTTTCGATTGGTGGAGGGTGGTAGAGTCTGACATGTTGTCATTGAAACGGACTCATGGAACATTCTTTCAAAAATAGAAACGGGTGTACTATGAGTAGAGTGGCTTAGTAATGTGATAAGACACCGATCAGGAACAAATGAGTGATCTGCTTAGGATATTCTAGTGTGCGTGTTAATGTGCTGGCTGTCACTGCTTCTCTGGGCGGTGAGCTGCTTTATGATAAAACAGGCTCAGCATCCATGCCTCGAGAGACTGAAGAAACTGGTAGTAAATGGAAGGTCTCTGTTTTTTTTTTTTTTTTTCTTGTCAAAACGTAGATTGAAAGAAGAAGTTTAAGATTGAACCGAGCACAACCGTTTGGCAAACCTAGCCTGGCTAGTGAGCCAGTCGGCAGAGCAGAGTGAAAATGCCTCAGCTGCAATCATGCCAGTTCCTAATTCATTCATTCATACATTCATGAATATCAAAAGTTTTGACCCGCCATGCATGTGAGATACTAGCATTAAAACTTAAATCTTAGATGCTCATTATACTTGAAAATTAAAACTTGAACCTTTGATGTGCATGAAACATTATCATCGAAGAAGAGACCAAATCAGTCTATATGTACAACTATCTATCAACTAACCCGGCAGGTAATTCCACCAGCATGCTAAAAGGCCAGATATAGATCTCTCTACTTCAGACGGAGTATATCTGAGGTGACTTGCAGCAGCATTACCTTGTAGATTATGACTGTCGTGAGAGCGAAGACATAGAGACTGTCCACGATTCTCATCAAGTCGATAAGCATATTCAAGATGGCACAGGCAAGTTGTGTGCGTAGGCAGGGGATTTGAGTCTTTATAGGGGGTGTCTAACTATCATTGATATGTCTGGGGATTGCACAAGGGTAGAAGTAGGGCGGTTACTAAGCTTGTTTACAGTGGCAGGCAGATATTATGAACGTTTTTAGAGCCACTGGTCGGCTCGATACTTTGTGCATTATTAGAACTATTGGTCTGTCCAATATTTTGAACTTGATGAGAACTACTGACCCGCCGATATTCTGATCGTTTTCAGAGCTGATATTCTGAATATTATTAGAGCAAGTGACGGTTATTAGAGAAATTATTAGGCCGATATTTTGAACATTTTTAGAGCTACAGATAGGTCCAATATTTTGAACATTAAAACTACTGCTAGGTCCAATATTCAGAACATAATTAGAGCTACTGGTCGGTCTAATGTTCTGAACGTTATTAGAGCTGCAGATCGGTCCAATATTATCAACGTTTTTAGAACTGCTGGTTCATCCGATATTCTGAAAGGTATTAGACCTACATCGGTCCAGTTTTTCAGTTTCCTACTAGACATCTTAATTACGCTTTTTATCTGTCCGGAGTTTTCTTTTCTCTAGTTTTTTTAAATACCATCTCAGCCTCTTGCAAATAATTTCGCAAAAATCAGCTAACTGTCCACGATTCCCTTTCATATATCAGGATAAAATTTGTGTATAATTCTCTCTACTAGAAGCAGTGAAATCTAGCTGCTTATACTTCAAAGAAGAATGAGGATGATATAAGCACGAACTAGCTACTTCACTCACATATTTAAAACACATGATAAAAGTATTCAGGCTCAATATCCTCGCACTAAAGTTTTGTTATTATTCATTATACACGAGGAAATGTCACAGGAAAATGAACAATTACACATGAACAACTTACGGCAAGGACGAGTGACAACGGATCGTTGAAACTCAAGATACTGTCCCTGACCATCCCAGAGCATCCAATCACTCTATAGGTCGCTGCAGCCCTAGGACCTGGGCAATTGAGATTCAGTTGTGCCGGAATATCGGGACAATTCCATGTGCGAAAATGCCGGAGGAAACTGCATATGTCTGGATAGGTGCTAAATTAACAGCGAGAAGAAAGAAAGCTGGTATATTATTTTGGATATTGAGCATGCGGTAATACGAGCGTGCAAACATATACAAGTATTCAAAACAATGTTTTCCCGTAATGAATTTAAATAATGCGGATACAAACAATTTTTTGCCAGACATATTTCGTATCTCATCAGGTTCGTTACTACAGAGTTAGATCAACATAAAATCAAGCACAAAACTGAAGAAATTCAAATGAAATGCGAATAGTTTCTTCCTATACATTGTGTCTGTTTCCTGGCCTCCGGAAGCGGGTTCTTTCCTCTTGACTGGTCTAGACACCATAGAAGAATCACTGAACTGTGTAAGTAGCCATTTGGGTTTGTGCTCTGTCACTCTATTCCCGAGCTGTCTCTCCGTTCGACCGATGTAAGTCAACTGGCACATAATGTAAACTGGTGAATACAATCAATTAGATTTGGTGTACGAAAACACGAGCTGTTTGATCAATTGTGCAATGTATTGTTTGTATCCGCATTATTAAAATACTAGTTGTACCCGGCCAGGCGTTGCTGTGGCCCGGAATGGTGAAATGGAGAGGAAAGAAAATGGTTTTCAGCTAACAGTGTCTGTCATATCCGCCCTCCCCTCGACACAGTCGTATCTCCCTCTCCGAAGGATTGACAAATGATCCACATCGAAATTATTAAAATAGAAATAGTTGAGAAATTAGAACTTTTAAAATAATATTTTAAGCTCTCTCAGCTAACTGTGTTTGGCATAATTTACCCCCCCCCCCCCCCCCCCCCCCCCCCTACCTTCCACCAATCATATCTCCCTCTCCAAAGAATTGAAAAATCATCACCTGGCGAAATTATTAAAACAGAAATAGTTAAGAAATAAGAAATGTAAAATAATAGTTTAAGCTCTCTCAGCTAACTGTGTCTGGCACCCCCCCCCCCCCCCCCTCCACTTTTGACGAAATATTGTAACTAAATTGAGCTTGGCATTCGTGTCCACCCAAACTTAAATATGTAGCATTAACTTGTATTGAGAAGTAAATGTGGCCAGTGTAACAGCTACCACATCACCCATCCAGTGCCAGTACTACTGCAACCACTACCACCACCACCATCACAACAACAACAAAACTGTTATTACAGTCTGTGTAGGTTGGTGTAGAAAATAGGAGTTAACGCCGCATGCTGTCGCCACGAACTATTTAGTTTAATGCTGCCCCCAACATAGACAAAAAAAAACCTTCGTAACGTAACCAGTGATGGAACCCACAGTGAAAAGTACACTATACTCACGAATAGCGGAGAAAAATACCCCGCACCCGTCATCTCTCCCTCTCCGAAGGAACAATTTTTAACTGACCTCGGCATCCGTGTCCACCCAAACTAAACCGGACTGTAAGCCGTCTTGGGTAACACTTTCTTTCATCGCCGAATAGTTTTTGATCGCGGGGAGGCTAAATGTGACTTAACTGAAATCGGATGTCTTTGGACGAAGGGCGCAGATATCGCAGCCTAGCTGTAACCCACAACACAACGTGGCAACCACCCTTTTAAGGGAAAAAGAACAATTATCACCCAGCGGGGAAGCGAACATCGGTCACCCAAGTGAAAGATGGAATACATAAAACTATACTACCGAGGACTGAAGAGTTTAGGTCAGATATCGTAGCCTAGCTGTAAACCACAACACAACGTGCCAACGGCCTTCTCGAGGGCGAACGAAGATTACCCGTGAAATGACCATTGAGCATCACGTCGCCGCTGTCGCAGGCTAGCTGTAAACCCTAAAACCGAAAAATGCGTAGATATCGCAGCCTAGTCACAAACCACAACACAACGTGCCAGCCGCCAAGTTAATGACTTAAATAATTTTTTTATCACCTAGCGGGAAATCGAACGCGGGTCACCCGCATGATACACAGAATAGTTACCAACTACGCCACACTCGAGCAGATAGTGGGAATGAGATTATATAATAATGCAAAGTTCAATAAGAGCTCGGCAGTCAAATATTGCCAATCAACTAAAAATAAATCCGGGCCGGCAATGAAACAAATAATGATTTGACTGTTGCTGGAACTACGTCGTTCGTGGTTTGCTCGATTTTATGACAAAAACTCACGCTTTGAGACACAGGCAACGTTTTGTGAAAATTTGAGAGCAATCGGTTATGTAGTTTCCGAGTTTTCAAATAACAAAATCGGAAAAAATTAACATTGTTATTAATATAGATATAACTATGTCATCTAGAAAAGACGTAGAAGTGGCAATGTGGACCCTAACCCTAGTTAAAACAACAGTCCAACCGAACCAAAAGCTGCTTGAGCATGTACATACAACAATGTGGTTTAAAAGCTATATGTTCCAATGTTCCTTTAAAGTGCCTATATGAACAGGCACCCCATATGTGTAACTAGCTAGGGTGAATGGTTAGAGGAAGAGAACAATATGTTGTAACTAGCTAGGGTGAATGGTTAGAGGATGAGAACAATATGTTGTAACTAGCTAGGGTGAATGGTTAGAGGATGAGAACAATATGTTGTGACTAGCTTGGGTAATTGGCTAGAGGATGAGAACAATATGTTGTGACTAGCTTGGATAATTGGCTAGAGGAAATGAACAATATGTTGTGACTAGCTTGGGTAATTGGCTAGAGGATGAGAACAATATGTTGTGACTAGCTTGGGTAATTGGCTAGAGGATGAGAACAATATGTTGTGACTAGCTTGGGTAATTGGCTAGAGGATGAGAACAATATATTGTGACTAGCTGGGGTAATTGACTAGAGGATGAGAACAGTATGTTGTGACTAGCTGGGGTAATTGGCTAGAGGATGAGAATAATATGTTGTGACTAGCTTGGAAATTGGCTAGAGGATGAGAACAATTTGTTGTGACTAGCTTGGGTAATTGGCTAGAGGATGAGAGCAGTATGTTGTGGCTACTTTAGGATGTGGCTAAAGGATGAGAACAATATTCTGTGGCTAGTTCAGGATGTGGCAAAAAGATGAGAACAATGTGGCTAGTTAAGGATGTGGCTAAATGATGAGAACAATATGTTGCGATTAGTTCAGGATGTCGCAAGAGGATGAGAACACTATGTTGTGTCTTGTTCAATTATGTAGCTAGAGGATGAGAACAATATGTTGTGTCTTGTTCAATTAATGTGCCTAGAGGTTGGCCATAGTATGATATGGCTAAATTCGCATAAGGAGGGGTACAGTTTACTGTGGCCAGGTACACTACGTGGCTA
>CAJHNH020003281.1:0-2500 GCA_905116865.2 Candidula unifasciata | reverse complement strand
TTCTTATCTCACAGTACCTCCTTCGAAACCACCAAGTCGTCTTGTCTCTGGCCGAAAGTCTAACACCATCCGGTAATTCCGTGCAGCAGGGAACCAGCCCTGAGCTTCATGAACTCAGGAGGGCCCACCTCCGAATGCGTCTAGGAATCTACTGATGACTGGTAGATCCCTGCTGTACTTGCTCTCTGTGAGTTTATACCTATAGGACTACTTACCGTATCAAAGAGTCAGCTGGTGAAGCTTGAACGCATACCGAATAAAGCCATGCGGGAGATTCTAGGCGGTACAGGAGACACCCCAGTAGTCTGCAGACGATACATCCGTGCACTGCCGACTATTGCAAACAGGCTTAAAGTGTAGCAAGCCAGGTCAAACCTCAGAGTACCGCCGACATAAATCGCCTTCCTCTTGAACCTCTGGATACGGCTAAGGATTGCAGGCTGGTTAGAATGAAGTCTTACATGGCACAAGCAGAACATACAATTATAAATGTGTATATGTTTGAAATAAATTATAGAGGAGTGAGACAAAGCGGCATAGGAAAACACAGGTTTGTAAAGGTTTCTATTCACACCTGACCAGAAGTGCCAGGACTGGCCAGCAGGCACTACAGAATCAGTAATGTGTTTGTTCGTTAGAAAACAAAAAGGGAAAACTTACTAATGGTTCAACTGGCTGCGCATCAGTTATTTTAGGGGGGGGGGGGGTTCTTTACTGTTTAATGTTAATATTGTGTTTCTCTTTGGCTTGCAATTACACCCGAGTCTACGATTGCTAGCTTTTTACGTCTGTGTTGGTCTCGGTCATGATAATTTCCTGCAATTGTCTATACAGATGGCGCTGTGTTGAGGCGCTGCAATTGTCTATATAGATGGCTGTGTTGAGGCGCTGCAATTGTCTATACAGATGGCTCTGTGTTGAGGCGTTGCAATTGTCTATACAGATGGCTCTGTGTTGAGGCGCTGCAATTGTCTATACAGATGGCTCTGTGTTGAGGCGTTGCAATTGTCTATACAGATGGCTCTGTGTTGAGGCGCTGCAATTGTCTATATAGATGACTCTGTGTTGAGGCGATGCAATTGTCTATATAGATGGCTCTGTGTTGAGGGGATGCAATTGTCTATATAGATGGCTCTGTGTTGAGGCGATGCAATTGTCTATACAGATGGCTCTGTGTTGAGGCGTTGCAATTGCATATGTGTTGAGGCGCTGCAATTGTCCTATATATGTGGCTCTGTGTTGGAGGCGCTGCAATTGTCTATATATGTGGCGCTGTGTCTTGAGGCGCTGCAATTGTCTATATATGTGGCTCTGTCTTGAGGCGCTGCAATTGTCTATATATGTGGCGATGGTGTTTGAGGCGCTGCAATTGTCTATATATGTGGCTGTCTTGAGGCGCTGCAATTGTCTAATAGGTGGCTCTGTGTTGAGGCGCTGCAATTGTCTATATATATGGCTCTGTCTTGCGGCGCAAATGTAAACATATATGTGGCTCTGTGTTAGGCGCCTGCATTGTCATATATATGGCTCTGTGTTGAGGCGCTGCAATGCCACTTATATATAATGGCTCTGTGTTGAGGCGCTGCAATTGTCTATATATGTGGCGCTGTCTTGAGGCGCTGCAATTGTCTCTGTGTTGAGGGCGCTGCAATTGTCTATATATATGGCTCTGTGTTGAGGCGCTGCAATTGTCTATATATATGGCTCTGTGTTGAGGCGCTGCAATTGTCTATATATATATGGCTGTGTTGAGAGGCGCTGCAATCTCTATATATTTGGCGCTGTCTGAGGCGCTGCAATTTGTCTATATATATGGCTCTGTGTTGAGGCGCTGCAATTGTCAGATGTGCTCTGTGTTGAGGCGGCTAATTGTATGTGGGCTCTGTGTTGAGGCGCTGCAATTGTCTATATATATGGCTCTGTGTTGAGGCGCTGCAATTGTCTATATATGTGGCTCATGTGTTGATGCGCTGCAATGTCTATATATGTGGCTCTGTGTTGAGGCGCTGCAATGTCTATTATATATGGCTCTGTGTTGCAGGCGCTGCAATTGTCTATATATGTGGCTCTGTGTTGAGGCGCTGCAATTGTCTATATATGTGGCTCTGCGTTGAGGCGCTGCAATTGTCTATATATATGGCTCTGTGTTGAGGCGCTGCAATTGTCTATATATATGGCTCTGTGTTGAGGCGCAGTTATTGACCATTTTCTACGCTCCACCTTTGTCAACATTCTCTGTGAGTCAATTACAATTACGGCATCTGTGTATAGCTGTTTCTCGAGCCAGCGGAAGGCAGAAAAGACTACTCCACCTACATTCTTAAACTAGACGTTGCGATATCATATGCCACTAAGCGACGTCCAATCGCTTTTTGCTATGAACCCCCATACACTTCGTCTGCCCTTCAAGACAGAGCCATTTGTATAAATAATCACATCACTTGGGCGAGAATTGAGCTCAATAATTTGTTGAACTTCTTCTTACTGAACAGTAACTGAT
>CAJHNH020003280.1:0-75394 GCA_905116865.2 Candidula unifasciata | reverse complement strand
ATGGAACGAGCCACACGCTGTTTTCTTGGCTATCCCGGACTGTCTAAGATCAACATAGCTTAGATAATAGTCCGGTTTCTCACGTGGGTGGGCATTGTTAAGGTTCAAACCCACACCCTCACTATATCAGTGTATTTACCCACGTGGGCGCGCGACACTGCCTCACAAGATCCACAAGATAAACTTAGCTTGGATGATGAAGTTGAAGCTTCAGATCCAAAATGACTGGTATGCTTTAGCTGTTCCAGTTTCTTTTAATACACAATCAGGGAGCTGATAAGTTGAACAGCATTTTTATACTCTCATCAGGCCGAATTTTATTGTCAAGACAGCATTTAAGAGGTCAAGTTTCATTTTATTGTCAAGACAGAATTTAAGAGGTCAAGTTTCATACTATTTTTCAGGTTAGATTTGATATAATTTATAGCACTGAAAACTCCTTCTACTTCATTTGAGTGGGGTAGTATCATGGCAGACATGGCACATTCAAAGAGCTTACAGAATTGACTATTTGATGAGGCATCTTTAAGTTGTCACTCCAACACGCTTCAGTTTCTGTTTTGTTTGCAAATTCAATTAAGTTTATTTTGGTTAACTTATATTCTGCTTCCGCGACACTATTATCATTAGCCCCTAAAAATTTCATAACTTTACAATATTTAGGTATATCCTTTACTGGCTGAAGTATGTTGCTCACAGAAAAGAGTGAAATATTTTTCAATACATCTAGATTTTCAGGAAGTCTCTGCTTCAGTTGCTTGAATAATGAGATAAGGAAATCTTCACAGCGTTTTCTTAAGTTGTTCTCTTCATTCTCTGTTAACAGTCCTTTTGTTTTTAAATCATACATTTTTGATTCGTTTTGATATCCAAGGTATGGTTTAGGAGCCAGATAACTCTCTATAGTGCAAGTGGGCAAATCAGATTTAGAAGTTGTTGACACCAGTCTTTTACCAACTGGGTGAAATAGCAAAGAAAGATCGTCAAGTAATTTAACTTTATCAACATGTTTAGATTCGAACAGTTTATTAACTTTTTTTGCACTTCCATTAGTAAAAACAGAAGGAATGCAAAAAAAAAAAAAAAAAAAATTTTCATCACTGTACATTCCATATAGTATTTCAGGTGTACAGCACTTTTTACTTTGTATTGTTATTTCAAAGTGTGTCTTTAACTCCAGCCATTGGTTCACAATTCGTTCAACAGCTGGTTGAATTGACAACCATCTAGTTTTGAAATCTGACAGAATTTTCAGTGGTGTGGAACCATCATTTAAGGCTTTATATAAGTTATTGTATTGCTGTAGTCTGACAAATGATTTGGAAAACCAGTTCTGTTTTTCAGCAATAAGGTATTCCAAATTCCTTGGTAAACATTCAGATGAAGCATGTGATAATGCTAACTGCACTGAATAATACACAAATTTTATAAGGATTAACGATTGGATAGCTTCCTTCAACTTGGCAAAAACGCAGTTGTTTATACCAACCAGCAACGAGGCATTATCGATACCAATTGCAGCCAAATTCTTGAAGTCTAATTGTTTGCTAATCAAAAGTTTCTTCAGTTCCTGAACTATATTTTCTGCATCATACTTTTCCAGTTGAACCAGTCCAAGATATGTAGAAACTACTTTGTCTGTATTGTTGCTGTAATATATAATACACACACCAAGCACTTTCAGTACATAAATATCATTTGGTTTGTCTAATAATAAACTCTATTTATTTGTAGAAATATCACTGATTAAATCTTTTTCAAAGTCAGAAAATAAAGTTTTTCTTATAATATGTGTACACTTGCTGCGATGCATTTTCACATCATCTATAACTATTCTGTCAGAAATAGTGTTTTTAAACAAATCAATCAAATGGTCACAGTTTGAAATTGCACAAGGACAACTTAAAAACATTGCAACCGATCCTTCAACTTTTGATGATTCATTTATCAGTTTAGTTCTGAAAACAGATGTCAGCGGTGTAATACCTTTGAATGAAACTGCAGTTTTATGATATTTAGTCTCTATATGACTCTTTAAATCTTGTATTTTCACTTTAATTTCCCACTTGCAGTACTTACAATGAGCCTTAGTCATATCCCCAGGAACTGCCATCACCAAGTCTTTAATTTTGTCATCATGCAACCACTCTTTCCGAAATGTGTATTCATACTTTACTTTTGGCATGTTGAAAGGCTTTTTCAAAGTGAAAGCCACATATGAAGGTGAGCAATTAATTTTTTTAAATCACATGAAAAGAAACACAAATTCAACAGAGTGAAGATACGGTTGAAACAAGGTTAGTATGATTTACGCGCGCTTTTAATCAGTACCGGGGCTGCCAGATATTTGAGCATTGACCCCATTGACAGTTCAAAGTTTAAGTAATCGCAATTGTCACAATGTATGTGCCAGACCAAAATACAAATATTGTAGTAAATATTTTACACAGTAATTATTAAACTGACGCTGAAAAAAAAAAAACAAATCTATAAAATATCTTCTTCTTCTGCTTCTTCTGCCTTTCTATCCCCCAATGGAGCATAGGCCCTCAACCAACTCACGCCAAGTCGTTCTATACTTCGCCATTGCATGGAGCTCTCCCCATGTCCTCCCAATCTTTCTAACCTCATTCTCCAGCTCTCTTCTCCATGTGTTTTTTGGCCTTCCTTTATTCCTATGCCCCCGTGGGTTCCAATGCAAAGACATTCTAGTTATGCTGTTCTCCTGTTTTCTCAGTGTGTGCCCTATCCAACGCCAGCGTCTTTTCCTCACCTCCTGATCCACTGGAGTCTGTTTAGTTCTCTCCCAAAGTTCTACATTAGTTATTCTATCATACCATTTTATTCCCTCTATTCTGCGCAGGCACCAGTTAATGAATGTCTGTAATTTATTAGTAATTGCCTTGGTTGTTCTCCATGTTTCCGCCCCATACAATAGTACTGATTTGACATTAGAATTAAAAATTTTTAGGTTAGTATTTCTTTTAATTTCTTTTGACCTCCACAAATTCCCATGTGCTATGAAAGCCCCTCTTGCCTTTTGTATTCTTATTTTAATATCTCTATCAGTTCCTCCATCTATATCTACATTGCTGCCTAAATAGGTGTACGACATCACGTCTTGGAATGGGGTGCCATTAAGAGAAACCACATTACTATTTGCCTGATTTATTCTCATTATCTTTGTCTTTCCTTTATTGATTTTCAGACCAAGCTGCTGTGATCTCGCATTAGGTATATTTAATTTATCTTGTATCTGATTCCGTGAATGGGACAAAAGAGCAATATCATCAGCCAAGTCCAGATCATCAAGCTGTTTTGTAGGGGTCCACTGAATTCCATTCTTGGTGTTAGCAGTTACTGTTTTCATAGTCCAGTCTATAGCCAGTAAAAAAAGAGAGGCGACAAAAGACATTCCTGTTGCACACCTGTTTTTATTTCAAATGCATCTGTTAGCTTTCCCTCACAAAGAACTCGACATTTCATGTCTTTATATGTTGTCTTTACTAAGTTGATAATTTTCTGTGGGATTCCATAGTGCCCCATCAATTTCCAGAGAGATTCCCTATCAATGCTGTCAAATGCTTTTTCATAGTCTATAAATCCAATGTAAAGTGGTGAGCTTTGCTCTATTATAATACGTAATGTGACTATCTGATCAGTACAGGATCTGTTTGACCGAAAACCTGCCTGCTCATCTCTTAGCATTTTATCAATAGCATCTTTTAATCTTTCCAAAATAATTCTACTTAATATTTTTCCAGGAACTGACAGCAACATAATTCCTCTATAGTTTTCACACTCCTGTAGATCACCTTTTTTGGACAGTTTCACAAGATATCCTTCTCTCCAGTCTGCTGGTATTTCTTCGGTCTCCCAGACTTTACTGAATAATCTATGTAGCAATTCTGTTGATGTGTTTATGTTGGTCCTGATGGCTTCAGCTGGGATACCATATAGGCCTGACGCCTTTCCTTCCTTAAGAAGATTTATAGCTTTTCTAATTTCCTCTTTGGATGGTATCTCACAGTTTATATCCAGTTCCATTTCTAAAGGCTGGATATCTGGGGGAACCTCTGGGCCTGGTCTATTTAGAAGCATTTCAAAATATTCAACCCATCTGTCCATTTGATCTTTAGTGTTAGTAAGTACCTTTCCTTGACTATTTTTGATTGATCCAGTTGGCTTACTATATTTACCTACTAATTTTCTTGTGTTACTGTAAAGTTCTCTGAGGTTTCCTTTTGCTGCTGCTGTCTCCGCCTCTTGTGCTAGATCATTTAGATATTTCACTTTATCTGCCCTTATATGCCTCCTAACTTCCTTGTTGGCTTCTGTGTAATTCTCCTGAGCTCTAGCTTTAACAGCTCTAGTTTTGCTATTGTTTAATTCTGCCTTTTTACTTTTCCTATCTTCAGTCAGTTTAATGGTTTCTGGTGTTATCCATGCTTTATGTTTCCTTTCTTTCTTGCCAAGAACTTCTACGCAAGATTCATTCCAGATTCCTTTGATCTGATCCCAGCAGACTTCTGTGTTGACATCTTCAGCTAACTGCTGCAACACCTGGTACTTATTAGAGACCGTAACTGAGAACTGTTCCTTAATTTCTTTATCTCTAAGAAAGCCTACATTATATTGGTTTCTTTGATTATAAGATGTTATATATCTTTTTAGTTTCAACTTGATTTTACTTATCACCAGGAAATGGTCAGTAAATACATCGGCACCTCTGAAAGCCCTAACATCGTAAAGGGATGATCTAAACTTTTTGTTAATACATATGTGGTCAATTAGATTAGTTGTCTTATGGTCTGGTGATTCCCATGTTGCCTTGTGTATTCTTTCATGGGGAAAAATACTTCCACCAATAACATACTGGTTACCTGCACACAAATTTGTGAACAATTCTCCATTTTCATTCATTACTCCTAGACCATGTCTTCCCATAATTTCTTCATAACCTGTGTTGTCTGATCCTATCTTAGCATTCAAGTCACCCATCAAAATTTTTAAGTTGCCCTTTCTTTCATTATTTATAATATTTTGAAGCTGCATGTAAAATTCTTCCTTAACAGATGCATCTTTATCATTTGTTGGTGGATAACACTGTATTACCGACATGTTCACCTTCTGTTTTACTGTTCTAAAAGATGCTCTTATTATTCTGGGACTCACAGCTTCCCATTCTATTAGTGCCCTGTCTGCTTCTTTTGATAGCATCAGGGCCACTCCTTCACTGTGCGGCGAATTTTCCTCTGTATGTCCTGAGAACAAAATAGTTTCTCCTGAATTAAGAATACTTATCCCTGTCCCAGTCCATCTAGCTTCACATAACCCCAAAATACTAATTCTATAATGTTTCATTTCCTTTGCTACTTCCATTGTTCTCCCTATATCATAGAGAGTTCTAACATTCCAGGTGCCAATTCTGGAGGTTTTCCTAGCTGAGAGGAGGTAAGTCAACGATCCGGACTCCTTACGGCTTTCTCCACACCGTGTCATACTTCTTCTATTTGAAGAGCCTTCCCTTATCCTGGTTGGCTGGATTTTATTTGCTTCTCTTTTTGACTTATCCATGGTTGGTTGGTATTTGTGGCTATGGCTTTTACAGGATGAGATAGCCAACCTCAAGCCCAACCCTACCCTTAGTCGCCTCTTACGACATGCCTGGTAGGGTGCAGTGTCACTATTCTTTGCTTCCCGTGAGGGCTCTGGTGACACACGGGCGATAAAATATCTAACTCGACATTAAAAACACTAGATAAACATATACCATCTGAAAGTTAAAAATTACCATCTAAATGCAAGGGAAAACATCTAAATCTGGATGTAAAACCTCCAAAGTGGCAACATTGTCAAGGACACTAAAGGATGGCTCACCTGACGGGGTAATCATCTGCCCCTTGCTAAGCAAGAAGTTGTCTGTCCCTGGTTACATTGCTGCATGTTGAAACGAGAATCCTTTGATTTCACCTCAAAGTCGGCAAACCTCCAGTACCGCCGACCGAAACTTGAGAAAGATTAAAGATTGTCACCTCCTCTTTCAGGGACAGACTTTTCCGTCGTTGTCTGTTACATGTCAAACATAAAAGGTAACAAATTCAGAATTAAAGATCCAACCGGCTCTGAACATCTATCTATCTGGTCGTATGTAACAACGAACTTTTCTTCTATGATCGAATCAACACTACAGTTTTTTTTTAAAGAGCTAGCTACTTGGTGGCGAACCATTATATACCTAGTCACAATTATAACCTAAAGCTCTCCCTTCGGAATTGCTAGTTTTTTTTTTTTTTTTCGCAAAGCAAGAACGGTTAAACAGAGTTTTCGCGATTTGTATCTTTGGTTATCTTTGGTTTGGTTGTCATCCTTGAGATGGTAATCTTCCAGAACAAATCTGGAGGGTAACAAAACTAAAACATTAAGAAGTATGACCTCCTCATTTGGTTTAATATTCTGACACAAGCCAGATCTGTAAAACGGATGCGCACGTTCTCCCAGGTGGGTTCCAGGTCCCTCTTGTGGGGGAAAAAAACCCTCTGCTTCCCAACAAGCATGCTGTAAGAGTCGATTAAGGTGTTTCCTTCATATTCGAAGTGCATCTGCCTGAGAGGCACAGAACTAACAATCTGTATACAAACAAGTCAGATATGTAAAACGGATGTGCACACAACACTCTGGTTCTGGAACAAATTTGAAGTCCAGGGGTGGACGAAGAAGCAAAACTTTCCGCTGGAGTTCACAGCCGGTGAACACCTACAAGAAGAAGGATGCGCACGTAAATCTCAAGTTCTGGGTCAAGACCAAAGTCTAGGAGTGGACGAACAACCAGAATTTTCTGCAGGAGTTTACAGCCGATGCAAAAGGACAACACAAACTACGCTGGGCACATTCGAATGACACTTCAAAAATAAATGCATGGCTGACAGCTTGGCTTACTATTCCCGTTTTGTTCTTCCTCTTTTATGGAAGTTTGACGCAAAGAACATGAGCATCGCCTGCTACTCAGTGGCACCATCGCATACAAAACACGGAGGAGCCCTCACTCAACCCCCTTATAAATTATTTAGGTTGATGAGAGCCCTTCGTCGTTGCGTTCACCGGCTGCAAACTCCGGTGTAAAGTTCTGGGTGTTCGCCCACTTCCAGATTTTAGTCTTGTTCTAGAACCTAATTGCTGCATACTTACCTTTTCACATATCTGGTTTTTTTTTTGTATGCAGACGCTTGGTTCCTTGCCTCTCAGGCAGATGGAGTCCTGCTTCGAATGATACTCCTAAAACTCCAGTGACTTACTTTTTACGGAGTCAGTATGTCTATTATTGTTTTCCCATTTAAATTGTGCCTAAGAACCCACAGGTAACAGGGCTGCCGAAGTTGGTACTTTCCTCAAATGTGGTACTATCTGACCCTTGCCGAGCCAAACCGTACTTATGATACCACGTTTGAAGTTTTGGTACGTTTTGGAAATTTTGTATCAATATTTTAAATGTTGGCATTGTGTTGAGAGTTTGAAAAAACAGTGATCTGGATTGAAAATAAGCATGATGCAATTGTTAATGCAAATGTAGCGTTTGGCGTGACTGGAAAAGTTTGCGTTTGTTTCAGCTTCAAAGGCTAGCGAAGGAGTGCCGGTCCAGACAAATGGCAGATGTTTCTTTTCGAGGTACGTAGGTAGTTGTTCCTCACCAGGCCATCACGCAAATGATAAACACCCAGTGACACAAAGTGCCACCATGCGGATGAGGACCACCCGGATGAGGTCCTAGAAACCCCTTTCATCCGTTAGGCCATATTTATGGCTAGGCCATATCTATGGCCCATCTATATTCAGGGCCGCCGGCTAAAGCCAGGGTGGGGCTTCAAACAGAAAATTTCATCCAACATGGGGACGACGACAATATATTGGTTCTCTTCAAGATCAACTACCTAATAAAAAAAAATAAATAAATAAATGGCAAATTTTGGTTTACAGGTTTCAGAAGAAAAATTTCTTAGTATTTAAATTTATGCTGTCTTCTATGCTTACCTCATTTTTTCTAGAGCCGCAGACAGAATTTTCTTTCTGCTTAACAATATTGAGATTATAACATTCGCTCTTCTTTGGAGACAGCAATAATATAATTGAAGAATCCCCGTGTGGGCCTGGGCTCGCTTTGTCGGGAAATCAAGAATAGACCCACTGCCTTCCCAAAGTTCTTGCTGCAGGAGTCGACTTATTGGGGACTCCCTTTGAAAGCCCCTTTCCTTTGCATCTTGCCCGAAAGGCAAGGAACAACCTGCTGCACACAAATAAGCCAGTAAAACGGATGTACACGCAAAAACGCCCAGACACAAATCCAAAGTCAAAATGGACGAACAACCAGGACTTTTTACCGAAGCCCACAGCCGGAAAATTAAGAAGGAGTAATTGAGAAAGCATTTTAAATTCTGATCAAATATAAGGTAAGACAGTTTTATGTATATATATATATGTGTGTGTGTGTGTGTGTTTAATGGTTTTTAAATCAAACATTTTAAATGCTTTATCTTTTAGTGTGTTTTGGTACCTTTCCAATAAAATGTCGTACTACAGGTATTCCCTCCAAAAAATGTCCACCGCCTGACGGGGAGTAACGTTGTTTCAGAAAGGCAGCAGGTTATAAGGGACGTTACTACTTTGCACGGGTTGAGACCACAATCTAAACACTAGAACTTGGCTACCGCCCCTTCTGTAGCAATAAATCAGCGAGTCAATTTGTAATTTGGAGATGGATCCGTGATTTTCATCAGAAAATGGCCAGTTTATCTGGTGTACTGTAGAGTATACTGCATGACACTGCCAGGGCTAAATACGCTCAGTGATTCTTCCCGTTGGATAAAAGTAATTTGCTCTCGCACCGCTCTTCAAAAAGGTCAAAATGATTTCAGGGGATGGCATGCATAGACGCCCCTCCCCCAACCACGTACAGACGTTCATCTTTCTCTAATCCTCTTCCTTCTTCCTCTCCTCCCCCTTTTTCTTCTTTCTTCTACTTCTTCCCCACCACCTTTTTTCGTCTTTTTCTTCCTCTCCTCCTCCTTTTCTTCCTTCTTCTACTTCTTCTACTTCTTATTCTTCTCCCTTTTCTTCATCTTCTTCTTTCTCTCCTCCTCCTCCTTCTTTTCCTTGTTTTCGTCTTCTTAGTTATTTTATTATTATTCGTTTTCTCCCCCTTCCCCATTCTCATCCTACTTCCTCTTTTACTGCTTTTTCTACCTCTGTTCTGTTCGCCATTAAAAGCGTAACTTGCAGCTAGGCTGCGATAATTTGCAACCAACACATCCGATTATAGCCACAACCTTTAACAGCATGCTAGGGGAGAGGGGCGGTAGTGGGCCCACCCCCACCCCCACCCACCCAATTGTAAAAGCCTATGGAACTCTTACGGATAGCTCTAATAAAAAGTTAGCTGCGTATGCTTAACAGGACGTTGCACAACCAGTCCCAGCATTGTTTGGCTGTCACAGGGCTACCAATGCTGCCCCCCCCCCCACCCCCCCCAGATCTGGGTTTTTATTTGACGCCTGGGGAGGAAATCTTGTGTTTTTTGTGTGGTTGTTTATGTATCCTTATATAAAAGTGGTAAATGTTTCGTTTCGTAAATATAAATTGTGTACATTTTAACAATGTGGGTTTTTTTGTGTGTGTGTCTATGTATTGCTTGGGTTTTTGTTTAGCTAAGCTGGGTTTAAAAAAAAATTATATTGGCAGCCCTTGGCTGTCGTGGTTTTTCTAGGCACATTTGATGTAGATTGTCATTGCTTCCTAAACGGTCAGCTCTCGGTACCACTGTCGAAACCAACACAAGGCAAACCGTACCGCTGTCGAAACCAACACAAGGCAAACCGTACCACTGTCGAAACCAACACAAGGCAAACCGTACCACTGTCGAAACCAACACAAGGCAAACCGTACCACTGTCGAAACCAACATAAGGCAAACCGTTGACAACGCCTAGGCCACAGACGCCGACAGCTTTAAATAAACTTCTCCATAAACAGGATTCAAAAGCTAATTTCCATCGTCTTTCACATTCGAAAGAGTAGTGTCAGTAGCTGGTGGTTGTCAATACAAGAGCGTAGAAGGGGGCTGAGTGGTCTCGATGCATGGCGTTCGCCCCGAGTGCTAGAGGTCCCGGGTTCAAGACCCGGTGAAGGCTGGGATTGTTTTGACTTAGACTTTCGGATAATTTCCCCTGGTCTCTGGGTAGTAAGATTGAACGCCCGTGTGTATTGTTGCACAAGTAAAAATCCCTTGAAATTAAAAAAAAAGTAGCCTAACGGCGCTGTCCGGACAAAATTTAGAGTTTAAAATCTACCTAAAGTATTCCAAGATCCTCGCCAATTCTACGGAGTTCGTGCACTGCGCTGAGATTTTTCGGACTCAGGCTTGAGTTAAAAGTAAAACAAAGCGCTTAGGGGTTACCAATGAAGTGCCATGATGTTGTTTTGTCGTTCAAACCAATCAATACTAGAGTGTGAGGTAACTCGAGTAAGGGATACCACATCAAGAACTGTTTAACCGGCAATTTGGCTATTAATTATCTCATATCTTGTAATGGGTCAAGTAGGTGGACATTAGAGTGTCCAGAGATGGACCTGGGCAGGTTTGTTGTAAATGAATGTGAAACCGAGCTTAAAGGGTGTTGGGAACCTAATAGAGTTTTTCTAGCCTAAAGACCCTATGGTAATACTCACAAAGTCACTGCATTTTGTCGGCCGCGAGATTTCTTAGCTGTCCTAAGTTCTATGGGTGTTGTGAGGCTCGGGTTTCTTCAACACAGTCGACACACTATCTCAGTGACGCAATTTTGCAGCTTTTATTTCGTGCCTATATTTTCTGTGAAAAACTGTTGTTTCTGGAATGTGTTGTTATTGTGAGTAGGTCTCAGGCGCCGAAGGCGCATATGTCCGGCGAAGAAATAGTGCAGGAAAAGCACTGAAAGTGCGGTTTGTGAGTATCGAATTATTGATCTTTTTGTCATTGTTCAATCGCCAGCAGTGTCTGTCATCGGTGATGGATGTGCTAAAAACGTTCAAAACGAGGAACACGTGGCAACCTTAGACTAAATACAAATCCCATACAAAATCTCGCGACCGACAAGATGTGACTTTCGTGAGTTGTACCGAAAACTCTATTGTTTGATCTGTGTATTATAGTACTACGCGTATGTGTGAGTATGTGTGAGCACCTGTTTGTGTGTGTGAATGTGTGTATGAGTTCTTACGTTGTTATGTTATGTGTGAGTAGGCCTACGTGTAGTGTGTATGTGAATGTGTATATGAGTTCATATGTTGTTATGTTATTACAATTGACGTTACTGTACACTGGAAATTCTCATGCGTGCTCAGTCCCCCGATGCTGCAGCCACTCCATGGAATAGCTGATTGTTTCCATGAGAAGTTGTTTATTGTGTTTCTCATCCTGACCTCCAAGATGAACATGCTTTACCAAGCTTTAATCCCAGGTTATGTAATTGTTTTAGCGTCAGAATTTTATCATTCTCGGCCAGCCTAGTCTGCACAGCCTTATTGTTTTTCGAGTTTATTGAATTTTTCTCATACGGCGTTCGAATTCTAAGTCGTTCAGGTCCCAAGGCACTGTAAATATAGTGACACGTGATTATCACATTTGAATACAAACATAAATATCCCCGTGTGGGTTCCAGGGCCCCACTGTTGGAAAAGCCAGATTAGACCCACTGCCTTCCCAACAAGCATGTCGTAAAAGTAGACTAATTGGGGAGCTTCCTTTGACGTCGGAGTGCATCTGTCTGAGACATAAGGAACCAACAGTCTGCATACAAATAAGTCAGATCTTTGAAAAAAATTATGTGCACGCTACACTCACGTTCTGGATCCAGACAAAATGGTGACATAACACAGTGAAGTAAGAGGAGAAAGGGAGATTGAGGGAAACTATTGTTTCAAAGGCGAGTCACCTTGTTATATAACATCAAGAACCTTTCAGGTGTTTCATATCGTAGACGTTCACATTTGCACAGGGTTTAGGGTCAACATCTAACTCTCCATCCTCATGTGGGACGCATTTTTCATTACACTAAAGCCTCACACTGATTGTTGCCGGGGCCCTAATATAACCTAAAAGTTGAATTGTTTCTGGGGCCTACGCACGGGTGATGCTCATCCGAATGGTGAAACTTTGTGTCACCAGATGTTTACCGTTCATTTTGGCGTCCATGTGGAGTAAAAAGTCAGTCAGGGTCAATAGTTTTCTTGACAGCAATGACAGCCAGTGTTCCAAAGTGGTCTGGTGTTGATGACTTTATTTAACTTTTCTAAAGTGTTCGAGAATGTTATCATTGAATAAGTTAATACACCTGGTAACTAAGATTCTATCAGAATTCCACCTCTTAAAGACTAGCGTCTTCGACTATGTGGTCAAAATATCTTGGATTTCAGCAGTGCTTATACTCCCAGCTTCCTCCTCTGAAGATATTTCTTCTGTAATTTCTACTAAGTGCAGCTGATAAAGGTGCTGAAGCTCTTGCGTCGTTTGTTCAGTGGCTTGATCGACGCAAGCCAGCCATTCGTTTTCCAATGTCACAGTCGAGTTCCGAGGCAAAATTTACTAAAAAATTGTGATCGTATTTCTAGTTTTTTGAGTTTTGAGACGTTCGAATTTCGGGGTTCAGCATTTTTTGAAAGCGCAAACAAAGGGAAGCGAATCCCGATAAATATAAATTTGCGTAGAGTTTTGCATGGTTGTGTCCCTTGACACTGGAAGCTGTGAAGCGGCTGGTACAGTTTTCAGTGCCTTTATTTCAAACATGGGCGGTGCTGAAGGCATCTGCAATTTCGAAAAAAAAAAAAAAAAATTTAAAAAGTTAGTGTCAAACCAGTGCTGACATTAGCAACATTTTAGGAACTTAAACAAAAGTACATACAAGATAATGTGTATAACATTTAGGAACCACAGTTATTATTATTATTATTCTTATTATTATTATTATTAGTAGTAGTAGTAGTAATGGTGGTGGTGGTGGTGGTGGTGGTAGTAGTAGTAGTAGTGGTAGTAGTAGTAGTAGTAGTAGTAGTAGTAGTAGTAGTAGTAATACTAGTAGTAGTAATTTGTACCCGAATAGCGACCGGGTCTTATACTAAATCTTATTTCAACAAGAGCACTATAACTTTTTTTCCAGACTCATGAATCTACATTTTTTTTTGTGTGTGTGCACGTACATAATTCTATATTTATTAAAGCACAGGGAAATCATTTTGTTATGGAGCATTATCAAAGCTCTCTAAATCTAGAACTCCAATCTGAATTTATCACGAACTCAAGTTTCCCTACAACCATTGGTCCATTGTTCTCCACGTTAATACCTGCTATTTAACTTTTTTCATTCTCTTTGCCTGAGTGGCCTCCTAAGATTGCGTTGACTACAGTAATAGGTATACCTAGGGGCTGAGTGGTCTCGTGGTATGATGTCTGCCTCGAGTGTTGATGGTCTCAGGTTAAAGACCCAGTTAAGGCTGGCATTTTTTCATATAAACTTCTAGTAATTTACCCTGGTCTCTGGGTGGTAAGACCGGACGCCCGTGTGTATTCTTGCGTAGGTAAAAAATACCTTGGCGGTTAAAATCGAGAAGAGTAGCCTAACGGCGCTGCCAGGGCAAAATGTAGAGTTACAAATCTATCCAAAGTATTTCAGGATCATCCATGGTGCGAGGGAGTTCGTGCATTGCACTGAGATTCTTCAGACTCAGGCTTGAGTTAGAAGAAGAACAGAGCACTTATGGGTTACACCGGTGTACCATGATGTTGATCCGTCGAACAAACATAAACTTAGGTACACTTTACTTATTTCAACAATGACCTTGACTCCTAAGTCAACCCAGCATTAAATTGGTTCCATGTACAGTACTGGGAAGTAAAGGGTTGAAAAACACTGGTCTAGAAAGCTCTCTGAGCAATGAGCGATGAAGAGACGTTATGTAACTGTATATAAGCCTGATATCGGGTGCAATGCCATTGTCTACTCCAGTCCTAATCTGAAAACTGCCAGCAGTTGCTGACTCTATGTACTGTTATTTGTTGCCAGTTAGGTTTTGAGAATGCGAATTCCCCATGCTTGGACCCATCACTTGTCCAGTGTCGATTGGTCTATAAAGTATAGGTTTAGCCCCATATGCCTCAGACGATTGAAGGCGTGGGCAAGTTTTGTACTTACTTTATGATAATATGTAAATGTATTGGTCCATGCTTGTCTTCTTCTTCTTCTTCTTCTTCTTCTTCTTCTTCTTCTTCTTCTTCTTCTTCTTCTTCTTCTTCTTCTTCTTCTTCTTCTTCTTCTTCTTCTTCTTCTTCTTCTTCTTCTTCTTCTTCGCGTTTACCTTCTCCAGGAAGTTCTAATTGTTCATCCATCTGTAGACTTTAGTCTTGTTTTGTGCCTGGGTGTTGCGTGTACATCCGTTTTACAGATCTGACTTATTTGTAAGCAGACTATTGGTTCCTTGCCTCTAAGGCAGATGCACTGTAACCTAAAGGTTAGTTGACTATTACATCATGCTTTTGGGTAGGCAATAGGTCAATTCTTGTTTTCCTTAAAATAGGGCATCGGAACCCACAGAGGGGATCTGCGCGTGTGGTTTAGGTGTAACAAACATGGTTTGTGATTCCGAAATTCCTGGCTACTTAACTACAAGCTATATGGCCACAGACCGCGCTGTTTTGATTTGAAAATGTTTAGGAGCGTCGATCGTTTAGACAAAGGGAACCGATTGGATCGACACAAGGTTATCCTAAATAGCTAGGTCTCTCTACACAGAACAGATAGCCACCTGAACGTACTCCGTGGCTACAGCAACGATCCCAAGGGATTTTCTTAACATATGCACTCGTGAAATGAACCACGCCTCCTTGAAACAAACCCATCACCTTCACAGTGCCAGGCAAACGGTTTGACTATTCGTTACGGAAAAGTAACACCACAATTAGTCATAATCCACGTCTATGGGGGTGGGTGGGGAGAATATATCCTGGCCTCCCAGAGAAGCATGTTAAAGGTTTCCTTCGAAGTCAGAGTGACTCATGCTTGAGAGGCAAGGAACCAACAGTCTGCATACGAATGAGCCAAATATGAACATGTGGACCATGATTAAAGTCCATAAGTGGACGAATAACTAGAACTTTTAGCCGGAGTTTACAACACGTGGAGGAGAGAATAATAATACTAATAATAATAATAATAATATAAATGATAATAATAATAATAATAAAAATAATAATAATAATAATAATAATAATAATAATAATAATAATAATAATAATAATAATAATAATAATAATAATAAGAAGAAGAAGAAGAAGAAGAAGAAGAAGAAGAAGAAGAAGAAGAAAATGAACAGTCAATATAAATAATGGAAGTTGGCTTTCAACATTCTGTAAAAGGTAAGCGAGGTGTTATTTGTTCTGTTAGACATAGTTGTTACGAACTTGTAGAGTATATTACTGGAGCGTTACAAGACGATGTCACGCCAGACTATGGGTTATCTACCCCACACTCGGAGCTTCTTTGTTACTCGGCTGTCAGCTCGGGGTTCTGGCTGGGTTCTTGTCAACACAGGATTTTCACTTCAGTGGAGATGTTACAGCTAACAACCGGTGTCGTTTCCTCACTTCTTCTTCGTTATCTTCTTCTTCGCGTTCACCTGCTGTAAACTCTAGCGGAAAGTTTTGGTTATTTGTCCACCTCTGGACTTAAGTCTTGTTCCTGAGTGTTGCATGCTCATCCGTTTAACATATCTGACCTAATTATATGCAGATTGTTGGTTCATTGCGTCTTAGGCAGATTAACACCGACTTCGAAAAAAGCTCCCAATTAGTCGATTTCTAACGACATGCTTGTTGGGGATTCAGTGGGTCTATTCTTGAGGATAGATGAGGCGTACATAGTAAAAAATTTCGCCGTCGATGTAGGCGCAAGAGGACTTATCTCCACTTCCACATACAATAAACAAAAGCACATAGGCTTGCGAGGAAATGGGCGGAAACGGGCACTAAATCAGCTGGGCAAAGCTTCGAGCTGGCTTTGGACGCAACGGAACGTCGTGGGAGATGGGCCTTGGTAGAATGGTCAAAGCCCCTAGTGAAAAATAATTTTTAATCCCTTTAAAGCTAAAGAGTCCGATAAAAACGTATGCCAGTGTCTCTCTGCCATTTGCCAGTGTCTAACTTTTGTTCGATGAACCAACCGTGAGCTTTTCACTCTGGTCGTGAAGGTAGGCGGCTAATTTGCTACCGCAGCGGCACACACACACACACAAACACACACACACACACACACATATATATATATATATATATACATATATATATATATATATATATATATATATATATATATATATATATATATATATATATATATATATATATATGTGTGTGTGTGTGTAAAAACACCAAACCTCATAATACTAGTGCAAAACCACCTTTTCTTCTAGTCCGATTTCGATTGTCCATTACGTGCAGAAAATTGTGTCCGAGGCCTTGCGCATGAAGCAGATCGACACTCCCTCCGAGATTGTATAGGAGGTTAATTTCCTCTGGTCTCTGGGTAGTAAGATCGGACGCCCGGGTGTATTCTTGCGCACTTAAAAAATCACTTGGCAGTTGGAAATCGAAAAAAGTAACCTAACGGCACTGCCTGGGCAAAACTTAGGGTTAGGTTTGGGTTAATTTCCTTAAATAGAGTAGGTCAGTTTTCATTCATAAGTTTGTTGGGCTGGTCGACTTTTATTAAGTTACGAGTGCGTCCCGCTCTGTTGTTTGCTTTCTGTGATGTCTTGCATTTACATTTTCATTCAGAAAAAGAGAATGCCTGTGACAGGTTGCAGTGCTCTCTATGGGGGTTGTGTTAGGACCATTTTGTCCATGCTTTTGGAGTGTTAAAAAAGCTGGCATGCTGAAATATACAACACGCGATATCAACGGCATTGGGGGACACCCCCGTAACCTTGTGCCAAAGTGACAGGTTCAGAAACTACCAATCAGAAGTGAGCTATTGTTTAAATGGGCGGGGCGTGGGGAGACCAACTTTACTTTTACCAATCTACCCAAAGTATTTCAGGATCCTCGCCCTTGCAACGGAGTTCGTGCACTGCGCTGAGATTCTTCAGACGCAGGCTTGAGTTAGAAGTAGAATGGAGCACTTATGGGTTGCACCCGTGTGCCATGATGTTGATCTGTCGAATAAACATACACTAAAAGGTTAGTTGCGTATCCTTTACAGGACGTTGCAGCACCATCCCCAACAGCCCCTGGCTGTTGTGTGGTTTTTATAGGCAAATTTACGTCCAGTAGTTTACCATTGCTTTCTGGACGCTCGGCTTTTTTGATACCACTGTCGAAACCAACGCAAGGCGCATGGCTCGCAGCTGGGATAAACCAGGCATCCCGGCATTACGAAGCGTTTACATCAACTTAGCCACAGAGCCGACGAATAAATATACACATAAACTTAATGGGCGGGAGCAATTGTCGACGACGGACCCTTTTACTGATGATCGGTAAAGCTTCTACTTCTACTTCTTATTGTTTCCCCCACAATAAGCCCGAAGAACAGACATAGGAATCGTGTGCTGTAAGCTCGATACCTTAATTGTATACGACCACATCTTGTCAGCTTCGAGATTTGGTAGGGTAATTCCCAGACCGTCGCATAGTATAGGGGGTTAGTGTTAGGTTTAGTAGTAGTGGCTATTCACTGAGTCTAACCCTACCCACCCCCTCCCCAATATGGTACTGACCGGGGAAACCCATAGGGATCCCTAGGAATTCTCTACGAAATCTCGAAGCAGACGAGATGTGGTCGTATAAAATTAAAGAACCCTTAGTGCCATATTTCAACAGTAAAGGACCTTTTTACACGCTTTCAGGCGTATTGGGTATATATATATTGCTATGCCTGTATTGTACAGACCAGTCGTACTTGGAGGCTGATGATATCACCATCATGTGGGCGGCCTGATCTTCACAGGACTTTACCTGTTCTCATTTTAGATCTAGGTCGTGCTGAGAGCTAAGGTCGTTTTAATATCAAGCCCCGCTCTGTTCGGTGTCGAACCCACAACCTTCAGGTCCACGAAGTAATTAAGCCCTGTGCCTCGCGCTGTGAAGAATTGTACGGACATCAATAGGGATATACGATGGAGCTATGGAGGTTGTGCTTTGTACGACGCGCTGGCAGGCGGCTAGTCGTTCTGCTGAGAAAGGCTGGGCCATATGAGGAGAGCAGAAATATCAGTGCAACAAAGTCGACCCTCCGTCAGCTTTAACTGGAGTGCACTTCTTGTTGGCGTGTGTCAGGCCCGGTTCTGTCAACCTCCCCATGTCGGTTTCCGCAAACTATTGTGGACAAAATATGAAATTTCCCACTACTTCCTCAAAGGCTTGTTATAAGAACTCACTAATTAGGGCTTCCATTGAAGTTGCAGCGCATCTGCCTGAGAGGCAAGCAATCAACAGTCTACATTAATATGAGTCAGATCTGTAAAACGGATATGCACGCAGCACTCAGGTTCTGCAACAAGCTGACAAACAACTATAACTTTCCGCCTGAATTTGCACCTGGTGAACACGAAGAAGAAGAAGATGTTTTAACCTGTCAGAGTCCCCAGTATACCTTTAGGGTTAAACTGGACTTACCGGGATTGTACATGTAGAATTCTCTTCCTTGTGGTGTTGATTCTCCTGACCGCAATTCTGGAGGTGACAAACGGCTATGCAATGTAAGATTATGAACCTGAAACACCTCGTGTTGTTTAGAGAATGCTCTACCCATCACACCACATTTACATATCCGCCTCTACTGGCAATTGGCATTTCTACAGCCATTGGTTGTTGGCTAAACAAATGCCTGCTGTAAACTCTGAATACAAAGTGTGCGGAGTTGAACCGCCACATTTCAGTTCACATTGTACGTGAAATGAGCCTACAATATTCAATATGCATTTCAGATTCACAGCCACCTGAGGCCATTCTAACATAAAATATATGGCGCGCTTTCTTGGTCTATTTTTAACAGCGTCGTCTGCTGTATATTTATGTTAGAACGGGTGATGGGTAGATGGCGGGAAGACGGATGAAACGATAGGTCGTTGTTGGGCTTGCAGTTATTGCTGCACTTATAGTGGTGCTGTGTATAAGGGTAAATATAGTAGTTTTAATTTTCTTCATACTGCAGATAAGACATTTCGTTAATGACAAATAAAAACAACAAAAAAAATAAAATATATTTAAACGAACGAAAGAAAAGATAGATGTCTTGAAACTCTTTCAGGGCTCTGTGTGGGCTCCGGGACCCCATTTCGGGGGGGGGGGAGGGTGTGTAAACTCACTGCCCCACGAACACACATGTCGTAAAAGTCGACTAATTAGCTGTGTATCTTTCGATATCGGAGTGCATCTGTCTAAATGGCGAGATACCAACAGTCTGAATACACTTAATCCAGATCTGTAAAACGTATGCGCACGCAAGACCCAAGTTCTGTAAAAAAAAAAAAAAAAATCCAGACGTGGACGAACACCCAGAAATTTATGTCGGAGTTTTCAGCCTGTGAAGGCGAAGAACAAGAACAACGGAGTAAAAAAAAAATATGAAGAAATTATCAAGAACCAAGGTGACAGGTGCGATTCCACCGTGCCTATAGCTTAACCACCTGTTTGTTTCCGTTATGTCTTCCCTTACCTACTTCTTCCCTCCTTTTCTACAAGTCGTCTTAATTACCATCTGAGGATTTCCACAAGCTTACACATCTCCCAGCGAGATTTTGCAGGCATCCGGTGTCATATCAATCTTGTTAATGGACAATCCTTACGTTGACACTTGGAGCATTTATCATGTTACGCCCGCCTGGCTTTGCACCAGCTTGTAAATCTCCTTCAGCGTCAGTTGGAGTCTGTTGACAAGGAAAATGCTTAAAACCAGCGGAGGAAACACAATCAACCTAGACTCATCCCGTCAGTCTCTGTGTGTTCAGCTGAATACTGATCTGGTTACATCATATACATATTTCTTTTGACTGTATGAAGTTCCCGTATCGGTCTCGAACACTGTTCATCAAGATTTTCACACTCGCGGTCCATAAAAACGAAGAAATTGCTTCCCGGCCTACGTGACAGCTTACCAAAACAAAAATAAATGAACATAGTAGGTTATTGGGTACATCTGATGTCACAAGACTACGGTTTTCATCCAATGCGACGACATTTGCTACTATACAGAAGGTAAACAGTTTGATCTATGGGGCTGGAGCGTTGTTTATGATATAAGAAGCGTTATAATAACATTTATTTTATTTCTTCGTTTGGTACCAAAATAAGACTGTCTTTTCACACGGGTAGGAAGTCTTTGAGGTGTTAGTCCTGTAGAATGGAAGAGAAAAAACCCACCAATTCTACATCGTTTCGTGATAAAACATCTTTTTTTGGCGGTCTACTTGTGGCCCACCAAGTTGGCCGCTGTCAAAGGGTTGAAAAACACTGGTCTAGAAAGCTCTCTGAGCAATGAGCGATGAAAAAACGTTATGTAACTGTATATAAGCCTGATATCGGGTGCAATGCCATTGTCTACTCCAGTCCTAATCTGAAAACTGTCAGCGGTTGCTGACTCTATGTACTGTTTTTTGTTGCCAGTTAGGTTTTGACAACACGAATTCCCCATGCTTGGACCGGGAGTACAAACGTTTCGTTGCCCAGCTACTGAGTTGAGTGCGTCGTGCAACACAGTGTGCTGTGGATTTCATGCCGAGGTGAAAGCAACTAAAGCAGAAGAAGAGACATAACCGATAATGTCTTTATAACGACTTTACAGACGACATAGGCAGACATATTGAAACAAAATCAACAGGCAAACGAAATCAAAGCAAATAGACGAGCACAAAAGTAATTTTTCCTGGCTGACGAGGAAAGTAAATAATTTGATTTATTTAAACATTGCTGGATTTATACAAACACTAATCGCCATTTAACAAATGCTTGTTTGGTTTTGCCAGATGTTGTCCGACTAAAATGGATGTTGAATTGCGAAATCTATTGTTGCTGTTTAGCTGCTGCTAAAGCAGTCCGTTTTGTAGTAATACTTAATTGGAATTTTACAGAAATGTGGCTGCAGAAAGGGGATTCCTAATATTTTACGTACACAAGCACAGAATGAATTTCCCCAATCTTCTGGGAGGAGGATGATAATTAAATGATGATAATGACAATGGCAATGGTGATGATGATAATGAGCATGATGAAAATGAAGATGATGTAACAGACCAAGAGTTAAAAGTAAAAAACCTTCCAGAGAAGTCTGAACCGATCTTCTGATGTCACTTTACAAAGGACACTCTTTGCTTGGATGCAGTCAGCAATAGGTTTCACGAAATTAGGCGGAGAAATTGGCAGAAGGCTGGCCAAGTATTAGGACAGCTAGCCCTTCTCTTACAGCATAAGGCAATCGCAATCATCACAAAGAGACATCTTATACAAAGCATATTCATTCGCATCCTATGCTACCAGTGCCAGACGTGGTCACTCACAACAACAAAAAAACCAAAAAAAAAAAAAAAACCATAGTAACCATGGAAATGAGGTGTCTGAGAAAGGCTGTAGGAGTGACCAGAAAAGATAAAATCAGCAATGAGATCATACGAGATAAAGTCGGCACAGAACCAATTCTAAATTACATAGAAAGACAACAAGTCAAATGTTTGCCCACTTGGAGAGAATGCCTTCTGATGCTATACCATTCAAGGCATATACCAAAAGAGGAGAAGGCCGTAGAGCAAGAGGTAGACCAAGAAGAACATGGAAGGATAACATCAGAGAAACTCTGGTCGTAGCAGCCAGAAAAGTAGGAAGCAGGACCTTATACCTCTCTCGACACCCAAAGCTGTAAAAGAGGACGCAACGAAGAAAAAGAAGCAATAGATTCTCCTTGCAGAACTTGATTGTATATAAAAAAAAAAAAAAAAGAAGAAACAATGAAGCGTGTGTCGCTTCTGACTCTGAGAGAGTTTGATTGTACACATTTCTACGTCGAAGTGGACAGTACTAGACCTTGTTGTAAATATTGTAGCGCAGAGTTGTTTTCTTTTACTTCTGAAATGTCTGGTGTCTACTTGCGCCCTGTTATCGTCGCTGTATCCAAGTTAAGGGCGCTATGAAGAAAGGTATGTGTTTGAAATGAACAAAACACTTCATTATCAAAGCTAATGTCGACAGCAGCGAGTTCTTTACGCCAGGTTATCCCAAACAGCTCTCTGTTTCTCTGCAGAAGGGATCCACTTGCAGAGAACGGTGCATAAAGCACGAACTCTGTAGCCGAAGCAACGATCCCTAAGACGGAGTTCGAAACCAAACCGAAGATCGCCAAAAGGAGTTGCAAACACTAAACAACTGAGCAACAGAGACATAAAGTTTTATAAACGTCTCCTCGTCTCCTTTGCGTCCACCGAATGAAAACTCAGTCCGACAGTTTTGGTTGTTTGTCCACTTCTGGACTTTGGTCTTGGTCCAGAACCAGCGTTTTGAATGCACTTCCGTTTTACAGATCTGGCTCACTTGTATGCTTACTTGTCGGCTTCGCGTCTCCAATTAATTACACGAATAAAACCCACACAGTAACTAAAACATCACTCTTGTCAATCCAACGTCTGGCATTATTGAGTTCTAGGGGCGCCTGAAATAATTAGGAGGGGGCCGAGGGGTGCCTACTTTGCGCAACATAAACAAGAAATGCCTGCTAGTCCCTCCTCTCCCCTAAATGTTTTCTTTGTGTCAGCGCGGATGCTAAGTGTCAGTAACGGCAGCTTGGAGCAATTGCCAGGTATTATCTTACAACTTACCTGTGGTTTACCTGGCAAGTGGGGACTTGGTTCACTCAGCCAGCTCCCCTCTTCTACCTGGAGTGTTACCTGCATTCGTATAAATGTCATGACTTTACCAGGAAAATGACATCAGTGATTGATGCGACATTTAGGCTGACTATTCTGGGATATTTCTCGTGTTGCAATGAAAAGTACAGCCTGGATTGGGAAAACTGTTTTTTTATCAGATTGTGTCTCGCCCTACAAGCAGGGTTCAGTCCCCACTCGCCCCCACCCCCCCTTTTTTTTTCTCCCCGCAACATTGTGTAGATGCTGCCCTTAAGTATTTATTTTTACATTTCCTATTATTTAAAATTTAAGATATTTATTTGCTGTTTTCCAGCCCCCCCCCCCCACCCCCCCACCCCCCCCCTTAAAAATATTAAATGTAGTAGTACTTTTACCCCACCAGGACATCACACAAGCGATGCACAACCGATGACTCAGTGTGCCACTATGAGGATGAGGATCACCACTGGAGAGGTCCTAGAAACCGCGTTTAACCATTAGGCCATAATTATGGAAGGGCTATACTATTAGTAGCTCCTGAGCATCTGGCCTTCGCACAAGGTCAGAGGGGTGTTTCGCGATACCGTTAACATCGCGTGTCGTATATTTCAGCACGCCAGTGCTTTTAACGCTCCAAAAACATGGAGCAGCTGGCACAAACACAACCCATCTAGCGAGTGCTGAAATCTATGTCACAGGCATTCTCTTCTCGGAATGAAAACGTAAATGCAGTACAATACAGAAAGCAACACCTGTAACCTTCAGGAAAGTCGACTAGCAACACAAACTTGTGAATGAAAAGTGATGAAAAGTGACCTACTCTATTTGGGGAGATTTGCGTTATGTTAACCTAATTTTTATTATTATCCCCTGGAAATCATCGCCGGATCTATGGAGTTCGCGGTCTATGCTAAGTTTCATGCAGTCGGCTAGCCGTTCTGCGGAGAGAGACCGAGCCATTTGAGATAAAATCCGATGCGGTGAAGTCGGTCCTCTCGACTTTATCCTTAACCTTTAATAATACCTAAATTTAATGCACACTTAAATAAGGCTCAAGTTATTTATTAACCCCCGCCCATAGAACACTTTGAGTCGCCGTGGCCGAGCGGCTAGACGCTCGCCGCGGATCGGAAGATCGTGAGTTCGCTCCCTGGCGGAGACGGACTATTTTCAAAAATGACCTTGGCTCCCAGGTCGACCTAGTCTAGAGTGGGTACCGGGTGCAGTCCCGGGAAGTAAAGGCGGTCGGCGTGATGCTGATCACATCACCCATCTTGTGCCGATTAGTCTGCACAAATATAGGTCTAGCCCTATATGCCCTATACGCCTAAAGGCGTGGAAAAGGGTCCTTTACTTACGTAGAACGTTATAAAGGGTTATGCCTCTTTTCGTCGCTATTCCTTGGCGGACACTCGCATGAATGATATGACTTGCTGACGATAACAAGGCGCTGAAGAAATCACTTTTCAAGACAGTCTGGTAAGCGATTTAACGTGCAGGTTTCCGATTTCATTAACCGCATACATCTGGCAGTAAATTTGTATATTAGAGTACTAGATGTTTGTCCTGCTTTGTACATGTTCAGTGACATAACTGGCTCGGGACATTTAAATACTGGCTTGAACTCCACCTTATTCCCGTGTTCAGCGTGTCTTGTTTTTAACGCCAGAGGAGTGCTGGGGCACAGAGTTGCCACTAAATCTTGTCCCGTATTTGCATGTGTCTAATTCAGTAGGCACAACATATCAACAGCCTGCTGGTGTTTTCGCGTCTGCTTATTTGACCTCTGCCCGCGACCCTGGTAGTTTGACCTCTAACATAACAAACAGTGTGAGATTTAAGCTCTGTGAATTACTGTGCTTGTTAGCAGTGGATGCTTTTCCTCCCTATGCCCAGTTCAGTTACAATGTGCATTGTAGATTTTGTTTGGTACGGTTCTGTGGCTTAGAGGTTAGTGAATGCGTTAAACAATTTTAGGTACTAGGGAACCATTCTATGATAGACCGTAAGTTTTTATAAAGCTGGTTGTTTCGGTAGTACGAGATTCTAGGACTTGTTTTTTCATTCACCCCTCCCCTTAACCGTTTCGACAACGTGTCCTTTTGCCCCCTTGTTTAGCCCGCTCTCTAGCGTAGTTGACCAAACCGGATTGCGCGGCGACCGGGTGACGAACTCCTTGTGGTCTGGGTTCACTTCCTGGGGAAAGGCAGAAAAGCCCCATTTTCTCCCAGATTTACGGTATTTACAATGGAATCAAGGCCGAAAGGTTGCGATAACAATATCACCGAGCCTAAGGGTTAACAGCTCATGGCTTCTGGATACTAAAACAAACAAATCCCCTTGTTCACGGCAAATAGTAATAAAGTCTTCGACACCGAAAACCTTACATACTAGGGGAACTGGGGGGGGGGGGGGGGGGGGGTTAGACGCAAGGGTCCGACGACTTTTCAAAATGTATAAAATAGTAAGTAATAATCAGCTGTGATAAATAGAATAAAAAGTCAAGAACTGTTTTTTTTTAAACGCCCTTATTAAGCGTATTTACACTGCTTGACAAATACTTTATAGACCAATCAGCATTAGATAGGGGATTTGGTCATATGACGCCGGCCACCTTTACTTCCCTAGACTTTACCTGGTACCCATTGTGGGCTGGGTAGACCTGGCAACCAAAATTATTCTTGGAGAAAACATTTTTTTTTAATGTCATGTGAAATGGGTCAACAAATACATAACTTGTTTAAATGGTAAGCGGCGTTTAATCCATTTTACCCAGAATTCGTATAATACTCGGGTTTGTGTCCAGTAAACGCTATCCACACATTGATCAGCCGTCTTTGTAAACATCCGATTCTTATAACTGGTTGGCTTCTTTATACAGTCAGGGATTTTTCCTATAAACACATGACAGAAGTAGGCCTCAGAAGAAGAAGAATAACATTCAGAACAGGGCGCTGGATTGTTAGAGATCTGTGCCTATAGCAGGATGTGGTGTCTAGGCGAAGCCCTCGTGTGCTAGCTAGGTAAGTGCACACAGCGGTAGTAATATAGTCAGGTAGACAGACGCGTCGAATGTACACGATACCTGGCAATGTAACTGCAGTGTTTTAGTATCCGGTGTGGATTTGTATTGTTGTAATCTGTGTTTGATTCTTAATGTTCTTTGGGGGAAGCCTTTTTTTACGGAAGTTTAAGGTAAGATATGGAGCTTTTTAAGTGAAGAATGCTTCAATGTTTAGGTAATAATTATTGTTCCCCCTTCTTCACTACTAGAACCGGCAGCACTGCTACAGTTATTATTTCATTATTATTTATTACTGCTACCACAATCACATCCACCACTACCACTACTACAAAAATACAACTACTACCGCTACTACTACTAATGCTTCAACTGCTGCTCCTGCTGCTGCTAGTTTATCTTCTTCATCTTCTTTTCCTCCTCTTAACAAATAAATATCTTCAAGCGTACACTATCTTCAGTATTTTTAATTCGTTTCTGCTGCTCTGTATCAAGTGAATGAATATATGTCTCTAGTCAAACTGTTACTGTCCTGTCCGTTTGCTTTGACATTCAGCTAACGTACTGTCCTGTCCGTTGCTATGACATTCAACTAACGTACCGTCCTGTCCGTTGCTATGACATCAGCTAAAGTTCTGTTCTGTCCGTTGCTATGACATCCAGCTAAAGTTCTGTCCTGTTCGTTGCTATGACATTCAGCTAACGTACTGTCCTGTCCGTTGCTATGACATTCAGCTAAAGCTCCGTCCTGTCCGTTGCTATGACTTTCAGCTAACGTACTGTCCTGTCCGTTGCTATGACATTCAGCAAAAGTTCTGTCCTGTCCGTTGCTATGACATCAGCTAAAGTTATGTTCTGTCCGTTGCTATGACATTCAGCTGAAGTTCTGTCCTGTCCGCTGCTATGACATTCAGCTAACGTACTGTCCTGTCTATTGCTATGACATTCAGCTAAAGATCCGTCCTGTCCGTTGCTATGACATTCAGCTAACGTTGCGTCTTGTCCGTTGCTATGACATTCAGCTAACGTTCTGTCCTGTCCGTTGCTATGACATTCAGCTAACGTTCCGTCCTGTCCGTTGCTATGACATCAGCTAACGTTCCGTCTCCGAGTCTTGTATGCACTTCCCTCTCCTGTTCTCCTATATTTTATAGATCAATGGCATTAGGTATGTGATGTGGTCAGCATCACACCGGCAGCCATTACTTCCTGGGACTGCACCCGAAACCCACTCAAGGCTGGGTTGACCTGGGAGCCAAGGTCATTTTTGAAAAGAAAAAAGTCTGGCTGCGTCTAGTCTTGTGTTTACCTGTTTTAAAATTAGCAGATTGATTTTAAGGAGTAAATGTTTATTTAAAATATTATTTCCGACGGTAACTGCTTTTCCTTTTTTTCCCCTAAAGCGGGTCTTGTGAGCTATGCTATGCTACGAGAGAGAGAGAGAGAGAGAGAGAGAGAGAGAGAGAGAGAGAGAGAGAGAAGAGAGAGAGAGAGAGTCGACCACGTTAAAACTGCTGGTAGTAGCATCAATAATATTTGTGGTCTGGTTTATGTGCCAATTGTATTGGGTAAGACTAGAGTGTTTTTGGCAGGTTTTAGGACTTTCTATTCCTAACCATTCCTATGTATGTTTACGTTCCATTGTGTTATTCTTGTCGGCTTAACTTATATTGTATAAAACATTGCTATTGCATGTATTGTCGTCAACTTAGGGGCCCGTTGTAATTGTAGTAGATGGTCACCCACAGTGCTTCTTTGCTCTCTTGTTTCTCTTCTTTTTGTCAGTCTAGTTTTAAGAATAAGAGAGCGGATAGTGAGAAGACAATGAAGACAAAGAGGAAGAAGAAAAGGCCGTAGAAGAAGAGGTGCGTACTGAGACATAGATAATGGGTAGAAAAAGAAGTAGAAGAAAAAGAAGAAGAGGAAGAAAAAGAAGAAGAAGAAGGAGAAAAGCCCTAGTAAGGGGGGAAAAGTAAAAATGATGACGCTTGAACAACGAAGATGATACTGTGCAAGAAGTAGTAGAAGAATTAGACAAGTGAAGATGAGGATAAGAAAGACGAAAGGAACGAAAGAAGATGGTGAAGTATAAGAATAAGATTACGTAAACAGTATACAACTTATTTGAGTTGATCCCAGTGTAAAAATGCAAAGCCATATTTAACCGACATTGCTAGTTGAAGGAAACAGCAGCCAGGAAGGCAACCGCGTAACTGACCACGTAAAACAGGCAGCTGTTACGCCTAACGTTGTTGACATTGCACAACACCGGATGGGCCCCAGTGTTAGGGCATTTCCCAACCGTCTTAGCTATTCAGCACCCAGGTCAAGCTGTTCTTATTTCGAATCGTCTGCTACAAAACGCGGGAAGTCATTGATTAGATAGGTAAGACTTGTCGGTGCACTACGACTAGTGAGGGTCAGGGGCGTAGGAACCTGCCAGCTTAGGGACTTTGGGGGTGAATTTTACGCGGGTCAACCTATTACGCAGCGATTGACCCTTCATTCATGCTTCCGAGGACGCGTCTACATTAGGGGGGGGGGGGGGGGGGGGGTCACGGTTTTCAACTTCGTGAGACAAGGTTAAATACCATAACAGGGCCTCAGTCATATGCAAATTGCGGACCTCTTTCTGGCGACTATGCCACCGAGAGTATCCCCCCGCGCCGATACGTTACGCTCGGTGCGCGGGAAAGGGGAGCATAACTAGATGGCTGGGACTCACGAGCAAATAAAATGGAGGAAGCTGCAGAAGATACGGTAGCTGCTGCTCGTGAGTCCCAACCCTCTAGTTTAGCTCCCCCTTCCCTCCTACGCGCGGCGCGAAAAAAAATAGTACAAAATTGACACCCCCCCCCCCCCTGATGTAAAAGCTTCCTCGGAAGCACGAATTAAGGGTCAAAAGCTGCATAATGGGGATCTCCAGTGTCACCACCCCCACCCCCCCCCCATTTTCCCCCCATTGTCCTGTTGTGCCATTATATGGCACAGAGGGCTGACAGTCCATTACTTTCTGGTTTGTCCTGTGTAATCCCTTCAGTATCATGGATGGAATCTAGTCCAGCACATTTGGCCTCTTCCATCAACGTTTGTTTTAGGGGTTCTATTCACGTTTTCCCAGCCCAACTACACACTTTTTCAGTCTGATCTAGGTCAGAGGGGGTGTCACGTTGTACTGTTTTCTTCGAAAAGAGTCTCTCGTGTGATTTAGGCTGTGGCTAGGGGGGGTTTGGGTTTAGGGCCAGTTCTAGATGTTCTGGGGTCGTTAAATGCTGTATCGTCGTGTAGTATAGAACACGCGACATCAGCGCTGATGTGATTGGAAGCAAGACAATATGACACCCCTCTGTCGTAGAACAATCTGAGAATGCAAGAATGAAAGGTCAGCTAGTGTGTAGATGGGCCAGGAAACGTGAACAGGACCGTTGTAGGATTTTTTTGGGACATCCTTACTTCCTCAGTCCATTTACTTCCCATTTCAATGCCTCTTTGGTGATTCTGTGATCATTTCTTCCCCCGGACACCCAATCTAGCACTATCTTCATTGTGTGTGTGAGTGGGTCTGTGTGTGTTTGTGAATATATATATTTGACGTCAGCACATTATTATTATTCACTCATACAAGGCTCATGCCTGTTAAGCCTCTTTCTCGGATACTGGCTAAGGAGGGCTGGGTACAGCCCCCCCCCCTACTGTTTTATTTGTGTCGGCGGCTCTGGTGTGTGTAACGCTGAATTTAGCCACAGCTGACTATAGGGATCCCTGTAGTCGGGCGTGCTTCAGCTATCAGTGTAGTTTTATGGTCGACCACTAGACCAATGAGGAATGTGTTTATTGATGTGTAATTTACAACCTGCGAGTGTTTATGTCCGAGCTAGGTTCTAGTTAGTACCTGGCGTCCTTACTACTCTGATATGTTTTTTAGGTAGTTATGGGAGAGTTATGTTGAGGCAGCAATTTGTTTGTGTGGTGGGGTGGGGGAAAAAGGGGGGGGGGGGAATCAATACACTCGGTACAGGGATTCTCAACTGTCTTCAGTGAGAGGGATCGAGTAAAAGTAAAGATAAAGTCGGAAGGTGTGAACCAGCGTCATTGCACACGGTTCTAAACCATAAGTGCTCTGCCACCAGTACGGGCAGCTGATAAGAATTGTCCGCCTGTGTCGTCGTTCGCACGTAACTCTGTAGCTACAGCGACGTTCCCCCATTTACCCCGTGGGCTGCAGCTGGATTAGAAAGCGAGCTTCTTATCGACTGCGCTAACGCGGCTCCCGGATCGAGTGTTGTGGTTTGGATCCTGGGTCATTTAAAAGGGATTCTACATATTTGAAATGACTGACTTTTTCTAATTTGTGACCTTTGACATAGATTGGTGTAGTTAGGCCAGCTGAATTAGCAGTTAGCACGGCACTGTGTGCTAGCTACACGTCTCAAGCGATGACCTAAATGGGTCTCTGATCGTTTCCATTCGAAGCCAAACGACAGTCTAAAACCGAAGTCACTGAGATCTCCGCCGGCGATCTTTATTTCTAATAAAGCCGTTTTACATTTTATCAACACCAGAACCCAGATGCGGGGGTGGGGGAAGAAAAACCGCATATACAATTGGAACTTACGACCAGCTCGCCAGCAGGCAAGCGTCTATATCAGAGCTATTTAGCTAACTTTATTCAAGGGCCCAAAGTTTGAAAATGGGGATCCCCCCATGTGGGTTCCAGGGCCCTATTATAGGGAAAACAAGAATAGATCCACTGCCTACCCAAAAGCATGTCGTAAAAGTCGACTAATTGGGAGCTTCCTTCGAAATCGGAGTGCATCTGCCTGAGAGACAAGGAACCAACAATCTGCATACATATGTGTCAGATATGTCAAACGGATGCACACGCAACACTCGGGTTCTGGAACAGAACTACAGTCCAGAAGTGGACGAACAACCTTAACTTTCCACTAGAGTTTACAGCTGGTGAATGCGAAGAAGAAGAAATCGGGGATCATCTCGGGCCAGAGGACCCAGTCCTAGCATATAAAGATCATTAACATAATACAGCTGCGGGCTACTTGCTGAGCTACCCGGGCCACATTTGGTGCGCGGGCCTCTAGTTAAAAAGCCCGAGTCTCCATCCTGCTACAGTGTGTCAACGAAAAGACATCTTCCTAAAAATAAATAAACAAAACGCATGTCAGTGATGCAAGGAAATATTCCAGTGTCGACTGAATTAATGAATGTAATGTTTATGGTGGTAGAGCGGCGTCCGTAGCATAGTCGTTGCGAGTCTGACTCGTAATTCCAACGTACCGCGATTTAAGCCCACAGCTGGCTGCGTGGATTTTTATCATGGTATGGGACTTCGCAGGTCGACCCAGCCTTAAATGGGTACCAGGATGCATGTCCTGGGGAAGTAAAGACGGCCGGCGTGGCGTAATGCTGACCACATTGCCCACCTAGTGCCGATTAGTCTGTAAAAATATGGGTACTATTCCAATATGCCTGATGCGCCCAAGGCGTAAAAAGGGATCTTGACTTTTTAATATATTGGTAGAGTGGACTCCTTTGGCAGTATGTTACACCGCATACTAGGCTCGCCAATATGAAGCAATCAGTTTGAGTGAGGGTAGTAAACTTTCTTATGATTCTCTAAAATGATTTAAGCGTTAAGTCCGCAGTAATAATTATGATATTAATAATGATAACTATCATTATTAGTTACGTTATTATAATTCCAGACTATATTGTTACACAGTGTTATAGGGAGGCTGATAATTGCCATGGCGATAGCTAGTGAGACATGACTAACAATACCCGCTCGCTTTAAGACAAGTCTTCCACAGCTGAAACATGGGATTTCATGACTATTGTTGCTGATGTGTGTGTTAAACATGCCATGCCACAGAAGCCCATCTCTGAACCTATATACACTCATTTTCTTTTGTATCCATATTCACATACTGATGTCCCCCTTCTACGCAACACCGATCCGTTTTTTTTCCCGTATGTATCCACCTCAGGACCTGAGTAATTGATGATATCCCATATGCATTAATCTTTATGTCACAGTAGAGGCTGACAGCACATAGACCTGACTTCTTCTTTTTCTTTGATCCTTCTGTCAGAAAACATATTAGGAGGCCGGTAGCCCTTATGAAAGCTATCGTGCGGTCCATATCCTCTCGTATAGCATACCGCCTTGTCTTCGTTGTGGTTGGAACAGGCCAGATTGCGTCTCTATTAGCAGCATACAGTTGATAGTGTTGGAGCACAGGCTCAGCATTTTCGGGTGCCACGCTGCAGGGACACGTCTCCGTGTTTCCTGCACAGAAAAATTTGAACATGTGTTGAGGAAGTCTGTTGCAGTGTTGCCACTTTAGATCTTTTATATCCAAATTCAGATCTTTTTCATTGCATTTAGATACTGTTTTTGACGTTTAGTCGTAAATAGTTTTCCAGACGCTTTTAAAATGGAGTTAGATATTTTATATATTTTTTTTTTCTCTCATTGTCAATTTAATAATTACTGTGTAAAATATTTACTACACTATTTTTGTTTTGGTCTGGCACGTACATTCTGACAACTGCCATTACTTGAACTTTGAACTCTCACTGGGGTCAACGCACAAATATCTGGCAGCCCCGGTACTGATTAATAAAAACGCGCGTAAATCATACTAACTTTGTTTCAACCGTATCCTCACTGTGCTGACTTTGCGTTTCTTTTTCATGTGATTTACAAAATAATAATTGCTCACCTTCTTATGTGGCTTTCACTTTGAAAAAACCTTTCAACATGCCAAAAGTGAAGTATGAGCAAAAAATTTGGAAAGAGTGGTTGCATGATGACAAAATTAAAAACTGGGGATAGGTCCAAAGCTTGTTGTAAGTACTGCAAGTGTTAAATTATAACGAAAATACAAAACTCAAAGAGTCATGCAGAGACTAATAAAGCATAAAACTGCAGTTTCATTTAAAGATATTACACCGCTGACATCTGTTTTCAGAACTTTACTGAAAAATAAATCATCAAAAGTTGAAGTATCAGTTGCAATGTTTTTAATTTGTCACTGCGCAATTTCAAACTGTGACATTTGATCGATTTGTAAAAAATCTTGGACTAGTTCAATTTGAAAAGTGTGATGTAGAAAGTATAGTTTAGGAACTGAAGGACCTTTTAATCAGCAAACAGTTAGGCTTGAAGAATTTGGCTGTAATTGGTACTGATAATGCCTCGGTGATGGTTTGTATAAACAATGGCGTTTATGCCAAGTTGAAGGAAGCTAACCCATCGTTAATACTTATAAAATGTATGCGTCATTCATTGCAGCTAGCATTATCACATGCTTCATCTAAATATTTACCAAGGAATTTGGAATACCTTATTGCTGAAACACTTTACTGGTTTTCCAAACCATTTGTCAGACAACAGCAATACAATACATTATATACAGCCTTGAATGATGGTTCCACACCACCGAAAATTTTGTCAGATTGCAAAACTAGATGGTTATCAATTTAACCAGCTGTTGAAAGAATTATGAAGCAATGGCTGAAGTTGAAGACACACTTTGAAATAACAAGACAAAGTGAAAAGTGCTACACAGCTGAAATACTATATGGAATGTACAGTGATGAAAAAAATGTGTCATTCATTCTCTTTTTATAACCTATTCTAATGGAAGTACAAAAAGTGAATAAACTGTTCGAATCTAAACTTGTTGATAAAGTTAGATTACTTGATGATCTCACCTTGCTATTTCACTCGGTAAAAGACTGGTATTGCCTTCTAAAGCTGATTTGCTCACTTGCACTATAAAGACCTATTTGGCTCCTAAGATGTCAAGATTTCCTCAGGTCATTATTGAAGCAATTGAAGCAGAGACTTCCTAAAAATCTATATGTTTTGAAAAATATTTCACTTTTTCTGTGAGCAATATATTTCAGACAATAAAGGACATACCTAAATATTGTAAAGTTATGAAACTTTTAGGGGCTACTGATAATAGTGTCGCGGAAGCAGAATATCAGTTAACCAAAATAAAGTTAGCTGAATGGACAAACAAAACAGAAACTAAAGCGTTTTGGAGTGAAGTGAGACAATTTAAAGATGCCTCATCAAACAGTCTATTCTGTAAGCTCTTTAAAGTGCCATGTCTGCCATGATACTACCCCACTCAAATGCTGACGTAGAAAGAGTTTTCAGTGCTAGGAATTATATCAAATCTAACCTAAAAAAACAGGGTGAAATTTGACCTCTTAAATGCTATCGTGCCATTAAAATTCGGCCTGATGAGACTAGAGGAATAAGCCTACTGTTCCACTTATAAAGAAATTTGAACAGCTAAAGCATACCAGGGTCATTTTGGATCTGAAGCTTCAACTTCATTATCCAAGCTAAGTTTATCCTGTGGATGTTGTGAGGCAGACATCAGTGAAGGTGAGGACATGATTATATAGGGTAAGTCATAACAAAAGCTATGTAATTTTTGACTTTTTCAATTTGGATATTTTTTCTAGATCTTTTCCACACAGATTTAGATCTTTTTAGATATTTTTTGACACCGTTTTGGATATTTTTTGTCAAAGAAAAGTGGCAACACTGGTCTGTTGTACCCAGTACTTAGTCTTACTATAATACACGGTTTCTGTCTAGAGTGAGTCTTGGGGAGAGAATCTGGTGTGGGTGTATCCAGCCACTTTTATTGGATACTAGATTGTATTAATGTTTTCGTCTTTTGGTGGGTTAAGTCACAAGTCGCTATTTAGTTGTACAATGTCACTGCCGCTGCTAGCCAATCTGTCCGCTATTTCATTGCATTCCAAGCCACTGCAGTACATATTGTTTTACTGAAGAGCCTAAGTGAATTAGCTGTTTCGTCAAGTTTACAAACTGAGTGTCTTTTGGTTTAACAATTGCTTGTAGAACTGACATAGCATCAGTCAGAAAGACCACTCTGCTATATTTGCTGTGCTGTTGTCCATTCAGGAAAGATCATGCCAGCAGAAGTGCTTCTGCCTCTGCTCTGTAACTGGAGGAATATGAACCTGTTGGTACAGCCTGATTGTTTTTTTAAACCATTTGGGTATTCTATGTATATTCCTCCTCCTCCGTTTCTTGCTGCTCTCTTGGCTGGACCATCTGTATACACTCTAATCCAACCCTGGTGTGGATAAAGTCTGTTCGGTTCTTATCTACCTTATACCCCCATGTCAAAGGTCACGGGACAGTCTAATATCTCAGGGGTGTTCAAAAATTGGCAGAGATTTTAGACAGTGATAAGAAGGGATGGGGGATTCCCGGTAAATTACGTGACGCAGAGTATGTTGTTTTGTTGAGGTTTACATTGCGTGTAGTGAATAGTGATGAGATAATTTGTGATCCAGTGCCTTTATATTTCATCATCATCAACAACTTCTGCCGTTAAGCGGCTTGGGAAGGAATAATTAGCGATCCAGTGCATTTGTGTTTTCCCATCATCATCATCATCAACCACTTCTGCCGTTAAGCACCGAGGGGAGGAATAATTTGCGATCTGTGCACGCTGGATTGTTTTGTGTTTTGTCATCATCATCATCTTTAACTACCTCCGGCGTTAGGCGCCGTGGGGAGGAATAATTTGCGATCTAGTGCTTTTATGTTTTGTCATCATTATCATCATCAACTGCTTCTGCGGTTAGACGTCGTTGGGATGAAAAATTTGCGATCGGTGCCTTAGTTTTTTGTCATCATCATCATCATCAACCACTTCTGCCGTTAAGCGGCGTAGGGGGGAATAATTTGCGATCCAGTGCACGCTGGATTGTTTTGTGTTTTGTCATCAACCACTTCCGCTGTTATGCGCCGTAGGGAGGAATAGAAGAGCTGCAGGAGTTTCAAGGAAAGACAGAATACGAAATCATGAAATAAGACAAATGCTAGGAATAAATCCAGTCTTACAGATCATCAAATAACAACACATGAAGTGGTTTGGACACCAGACAAGAATGCCCTGGTACTATCTGCCACAGCGAGCCACACTAAAACGTTACAACGGGTATAGAGCGAGTGGAAGACCTCGGAAAAGTTGGAGTGAAGGCATTGAGAACAGCCTTAAAGAAATAAACATCAATATTAATAGTGCTCTTGACAGAGCTAATCAACGAACATTACATCCCCTCTCCCCCACCCCTGACACTTCGATGAGGTACAAGGTGGAAGAGATGAAGAAGAAGAAGAAGGGAGGATTAATTTGCGATCCGGTGCATTTGTGTTTTGTCATCATCATCATCAACCACTTCTGCCGTTGAGCGCCGTGGGGAGGAATAATTTGCGATTTAGTGCATTTGTGTTTTGTAATCATCATCATTATCAACCACTTTTGACGTTGAGCGGTGGGGGAGGAATAATTTGCGATCCAGTGCACGCTGGGTTGTTTTGTGCTTAGTGTATTAAAATAAATTGGAACAGCTAAAACATATCTGAGTCATTTTGTATCTGAAGCTTCAGTTTCTAGATTATTTTTTCTGTCAAAGAAAAGTGTTTTTAAAGGGGTAGGAAATTATAGGGAAGAAAAAAAAAAGGGGTAAGAAAGAACAAACAGTTTATGTTAGCTTTACAGAACCATTCACAATAAACAAATAAAGGACAGTGCGGCGATTAGCCTTCATCAGCACATAAAGAACAACACAGTACACATACACAAATGTCATGAGTTGAACAGCCACCATACACAGTGGACGAGTGGGGACTTGATATCCCTCGCGCTCAGCAAAATTTCAAACTTAGACCCGTCCGGAAAGGTATATAGTCCCTTATATTGATCTATACCTTTATCTGGTAAAATAGTCATTTCTAGACCTTCTAGTTGCTTTGATATATCTTCATTTTCAAACTTGCAACTGTAGGTTGGTGAATTATGGTATTTTATTTAGAAATTCCTGTCAACCGGTTTACTCCTTGTTCATGAATACAAGGAACTTCTTTCTTAGAGACGCAGTTTGATTTTGAAAAAGGCATTCTTTCACCTGATCCGAAAGTGTCAAGACGTGTATCCAGTATTTGTAGAATTTGAAGCATTCATAGTTCCAGTTCTAACTCTAACTTGGCAGATTTCCTAAGCTTGGGATGAGACCTCTGTAGAGATCAGGCAGACGAATCACAGTCCAGCCAACAACCACCAACCCATACCATTCTATGCACCAGGCATAACCTAAAGTCGTGCCCTTTGTGCCACTACCTCAACATGGCAAGAGCTTGTTTGTGAGCTCCAAGACAAGTGAACATTTGCCGACATTTGTGTCATTAATCGAATGAACCAGTCTTCAAGAGCTTGGTTGAGCTCTGAGGCAGTTTTGTGACTTGACCTGTGAGAACAAATATGCTTTAAATATAAAGTACACATAGGTCTCTAATTTAAATATGCTTTAAATATAAAGTACACATAGGTCTCTAATTTACAAAATATATTATACTTTTCTGTTTCCTTGGCGAAAAACGTTGTTCAAGAGGATGAACAGGAAAGGTACTAGCCTATATATCAAACGCGCTGATGGGAAGCGAAAAAAGGGTCGGTATATCTAGGAAATGGGCGGAGTAGACGCCAACAGACACAACAGCGTACACTGAGGGGGAGGGAGGGGTTGGCCAATATAGCGTAACAAGGGTTGGGTCGTGGGGATGACACTGGTCCATCCGCATGGAATAAAAGTGGTGCCTGTGCTTGAGAACAAATACCAACAAACAGACAGGCAGGCCGGCAAACAGGCATGCTGACAGACAGATTGGCTGGATGGATGGATGGATGGATGGCTGGATAGATAGATAGACAGACAGACAGGCAGACAGACAGACAGACAGACAGACAGACAGACAGACAGACAGACAGACAGACAGACAGACAGACAGAGATAGAGAGAGAGTGGGAGGGAGGGAGGGACGGACGGACGGATGGATGGATGGATAGACAGGATGAGTGGGTGGTGGGATAGATGGGCGGGTAGACAAATAGATTGAATGATGGATGGCTATACTGGTGGATGGATGGAAAGTTAGATGGATGGATTGATCGGTCTATATGTGTGCCAATATATAAAATCAGGTAAAAACAAGGGTCTCATGACACGAAGCTTCTCTCTTACTGTCAGCTATAAAATGGACACAGTACGGGTGATTGTTATACAAAGGATCAGCCGAACCGAGCACAGATGAGGGACCGGAACACGGGGAACATCCTATCGATTTATCAGTTTCGTTTCTGAACATTTTTGGCGGACAAGCGCGGCTCTGAGGGCAGTTGAGAACATGGATCTAGATAACTTATTCTGGTTATTCACTTGTCAACCTATTTTGTTTTCCCCTCCCGGGTCCTGTCTTGCAGGCTTGGAAACCAATGAGAATCCAATCTGATTAGCAGACCTGCAGGAAAAAAGAAATTACAGAAAGCTTTTCAACCTCTACATAAGTTATGATTAGGACACATCCTAATGGTCACCCCAACAAGTGTCCAATGAATTCTCAACATTCTTCAGTACAGTAACCTTTATATAATTTCCCGGTGTCAGTACTCAGCCCCCATTGCGGGAGGAGAGGGCGGGATATATCCACTGCCTATTTAACAAGCATGTCATAAGAGTCGACTAATTAGGGGTTTCCTTCGAGGCCTGAATGCATCTGCATGAGAAGCAAGGAACGAGCAGTCTGCATACAGATAAGCCAGATCTGTAAAACGGATGTGCACGCAACAGTCAGGTTTTGGAAGGGACTTACCAATGAACAACCAGAACTTTCCGCCGCAGTTTACAGCCGGTAATCACGAAGAAGAAGTAGCTCGCTAGAACCTGGGTGCTCAGCCACCTGGGGCCACCCTCCCCCTTTTCCCGTTTTCCCAGTGTCTTAGACACCCTGCCCTAAAAAAAAAAAAAAAAAAAAAATTGCAAGGGGGCTTAGTCGCCCCCATTATTACAATTCATAATAGTTCTTGAAAAATGAATTTGTATATTTCACATTATTTTAGATATATTACTATACTTATTTTTGTTATTTTTGTCACAAAATAATCGTATACATAATAATTTTGATTATTGTTATTATTGTCAGCCCTTTTCCTGCCCCACTCCTAGAACATTATAGAAGGGGCTTTCAGATCTTTCCTCAAATCTGTCCAGTGGTCATCACATGTTCCTTGACACGTCTAGTTAATTTAGTGACCTGACATTACTGCTGACAGACTGAGATGTACGGCTTATCGCTTCGCTGACCACAGGTCATCCGACACCAGAGGCTCTACGGGATGCCCCCTTTTTTGCGTCAGCTATAATCTCTGGTCCATCGTGCGCCATGTTTGTGTACATTATTCAACTTGCCAGCAACGAGAGAGGCCTTTCAACCAGCGGTCCTCAAATTGTGGGCCACAGTATTATTAGCCATGACCGAGACATTCCCTACTCCTTCTTCTTTTTCACATCGGCGACCAGATCGCCCATTGGCTCGCCGGTGGACAACTTCGTCGTCAGTCGGAACATTATTTGGGCCTGTCTCATTCGATCGCTTCAACACTACATGAGTCATTTTCAGGGCTCTTGGTGGCCTGCAGTGCTAAGCCATTTTATGTGGCGCACATAACCTGTCACAATTATAACCTAATGCCCCACCTTCAGGAATGCTGGTTGACGATTTTTTTTAAGCAAAGCACTTTCTTCTTCTTCTTCTTCTTCGTCTGCTTCCGCGCTGTTTAACAACAAGGCTATGATATGTGCGCTTTCGACCCAATAATATGACTTCAGGCTATCCTCCGACTAACGGTCGGCAAAGATGGCGGCCGCGAAATATCCAGTCGAGCCACAGTCATGTGTCAATTGCGTGCTTCCGGCTACTTAATTTGCGGTTTTCTGCCAACAACCGCTACCGCCACGTGGGGGTGGATTGGGGTTAAACTAGATGGCTAGGACTCACGAGCAGCAGCTTCCGCATCTCCTGCAGCCTTGCTCGTGAGTCCTAGCCATCTAGTTTAGCCCTAATCCACGTGGCGTGAGCAGCGTGGGAGCCACGTGGCGGTAGCCATAGTCGCCAGAAAAGCGCACATTAAGTAGCAGGAAGTGCGCAATTGACACGTGACTGCTCGACTGGATATTTTGCGGTCGCCATCTTTGCCGACTGTTAGTTAGAGACTAGCGTGGCTTCAGTAAACCAAAGTATACTTTTCACATCAGTGATATGATACTAGACTCGTGTTCGTTAACCGCTCGCCACTCAGTGTCTGATGCAGTCAGCCAGCACCACACCGACTGCATTTACTTAGCAGGACATTTCCTGGTATCCATTTTATGCTGCATTGACATGAGAGTCAGTGTCATTTGTTTGAAGCGTACCTAGTACACATACAAAGAAAACATATTAGAAATTTTCCGCGGAGGGCTTATGACTTAAAAAAAAAAATATTTAAAGTGTTAGAACATGAGTTGTCAACTTAATACGACATCTTTTATTCCTTCGCTGACGTGGTGTATAGGTAAGACGCTCGCCAGCGGATCTGAATGTAGTGGGTTCGGGTACCGATGGAGCACCAAGTAAGTTGCTAACCACTGCGCTCTTTCGGCTTGCATAAATGCACATGTCTAAATATCATGTTTCCTTGAAAAATGAGGCCTACCACTAAATAAGACCCAGCGTGTTTTTAGGATGCTTTTAACACAAACCCTACCTACCATAGATTGAGAATCACCGATAGCTTTCCCCGTGGCTGTGTAAACGGACAGACTGGCGTTATCGCCCTTTGTTTTCTACTAATGCCTACCTTGGCGCGGACGGATACGCCAGGTTTTTTCACATTTGGTTGTCAAAATTTTTGGCTCTGGGGATGTTTTAACCAGTTTGATAATGACATGTTTTGAGTTTCTTTGACTTCTTGTGTTGTCTTTGTACATTCAGAGAATCGAAGACATACTGAGAAACGCGGAGAATACCTTATATTATCTGTAACTTATACGTCTAGTAAGTATTTGCATGTCTAAAACGTTTTAGTTTGTTTTAAATGAAATAACTGTTTAAGTGCGGAATTTTTAATCGGGAAAACGACGCTGTTATAATCGACGTGTATGAGCGGAGACAAAGTGAGCGAAAGAAGGAAATTTTATATATATATATATAAACAATCTTATTTTTCTTCTTCTTGGCATTCACCAGCTGTAACCTCCGGCGAAAATTTCTGGTTGTTCGTATATCTCTGGACGTTAGTCTTGTCCCATAACGTGAGTGTTGCGTACACATCAGTTTTACAAAACAATTATTTGTATGCAGATTGTTGATTCCCTATCTCTCAGGCAGTTGCACTCCGATTTTAAAGGAAGCTCCCAATTAGACTATTCTTACGACGTGTTTGTTGTGGAGGCAGTCGGTCTATTCTGGGTTCCCCCACAATGGGGTCACTGAACCCACACGTGGTATATGTATATATATATATATATATATATATATATATATATATATATATAAAATATATATATATATATATATATATATATATATATATATATATATATATATATATATATATATATATATATATATACCCCGTGTGGGTATTCTTATGTAGAGGTTAAATATATATATATATATATATATATATATATATATATATATATATATATATATATATATACATAGGGAGAAAGAGAGAGAGCGTGAGAAAACATTAGGGAGAAGCTCGTGGTGACAATGTGAGAGACGGAGCGATAGTTAAGCAAATAGAAAGATAGAGACAAAGAGAAAGAGACAGACAGTGAGAGACAGAAAGAAAGAGATGATAGTGTAATACAGTAATCTACAATTCACTGACACTCCCAGTGTGGCTTCTATTTTAGGAAAAATCATTAGATCCGATAACCCCCCCCCCCCCTTTTTCCCTTTTTTTTCCCAATCCACACCCACCCTCCCTCGCCAAATGTTACAGTTGTCTTATTACGGGTGTTTTCTTCGAAGTCTGTGTGCATCTTCCTGGGAGGTGAGAAACCGATATTAGCATACAAATCCTCCGTGTGGGTTCCGGGGCCCTACTATGGGAAAAACAAGAAAAGGCCCACTGCCTACCCAAAAGCATGTCGTAAGAGTCGACTAATTGGGAGCTTCTTTCGAAGTCGGAGTGCATCTGCCTGAGAGGCAAGGAACCAACAGTCTGCATACAGATCTGTCAAAAGGATGCACAAGCAACACTAAGGTTCTGGAACAGGACTGCAGTTCAGAAGTGGACGAACAACTAGAACTTTCCGCCGGAGTTCACAGCCGGTGAACGTGAAAGAAGAAGAAGAAGAAGAAGAAGAAGAAGAAGAAGCATACAAATAAGACAGATATGACAAACTGATGTGCACGCAAAACTGAAGTTCTGCCACAGGACCCACGTCTATAAATAGCCGAACACGCCAAATCTGTCCATCAGAGTTTAGATCCGGTCAACGCCAGAAAGAAGAAGAAGAAAACGAAGACTGACCACTTGGCCTATGGATCCCATTTTGTCCACCTCAAGACCCAGATATGTCCAGATTGTATGGCTGCGGTGTGAACCCAGTTTGCTAGAACAAATTCTTGGCCACAGGACTGAACACTTTGTCTGGTGGGGGTAAGCTCGGGCGAAGAGCATGTAAGCTCATTGATGGTCGAGAATATATCAGCTTTTTCTTCTTCGTTGTCCTTATCTTCATCGTCTTTTTTTTTTCGTCGTCGTCTTCTTCTTCTTTTTCGGTGGCTGTAAGTAAACTATTGTGGAAAGTTATGGGTGTACGTCCACCTCCGGAATTTAATCTTGTTCCTGAGTGTTGCGTGCACATCCGTTTCACAGATTTGGCTTAGTTGTTTGCAAACTGTTTATTCCTTGCCTTTCAGACAGATGTACTTCGACTTCGAAGTATGCCCCCAATTAGTCGACACACGTACTGTAGGGGCAGTGGGGCCACTAAACACACACGTACTGTGGGGGCAGTGGGGCCACTAAACACAAACGTACTGTAGGGGCAGTGGGGCATCTAAACACACACGTACTGTGGGGGCAGTGGGGCCACTAAACACACACGTACTGTGGGGGCAGTGGGGCCACTAAACACACAGGTGCTGTAGGGGCAGTGGGGCCACTAAACACACACGGGGATGTCTATATATCTATGTGTCAGTGCGTTTATCTGTCTATTTACTTGTCTGTCATTCACAGACACACGCACAGAGAGAGAGAGAGAGAGAGAGAGAGAGAGAGAGAGAGAGAGAGAGAGAGAGAGAATATGTAAACTGCGAAACATGCAATCAATGTTTCTGAAACTTATTAAAACAAATGAGATCGCGACACTTAAGAGTCTCTAGTTGCCGCATGTATATCTGCTGGGTGTTTGGGACCACATCGAGTGACTCACACAAGGCGATCACATGGACCTACAGCAGCAAGCAGAGCCCACAGACAGACAGTAAATCCGTTAGCCTTGCCAGAAACCTGTCACTACATGGGATAGTCAAATTTCCCCTAACATGACAAATATGACCCCAAGTTTTTGCCTATGGTGACAGGGTTACGCGTTGCTTTCCCTATTTGGAAAGGACAAAAGGACAATTGATTATAACCTTGAAATATTGTGGAGTATACAGCAGGTAGGGGCTGTTGAATTATAGATGCTGGATATTTCGGTGGTATTGGGTGGTGTGTAGTAAACCGGTGTAGTTCCCTTCTTCTGTGCATTACCTGGCTGTAAACTGGTTTATCGTCCAATTCTTCTTGTGGTAGCACATAAGTTTTGCTTGCACTTCTGTTTTACAGGTCTGGCTTTTTATTTGTAAGTCGGAGCCGCCGAGGTGTATGCGACTAGACGGTCGCCTGCAGATCCGAAGGTCGTGGGTTCAAATCAGAAGCAGCCAGGAGGTTTTTCAAAAAATGACTTTGGCTAAAACCCATTCGACTCAGACTCTAATGAGTACGGGCTTATATGCTATACTTTATAAAGTAGCCATGTCAGGCTGGGTCGACGTGGGAACCAAGGTCATATTTGAAAAGGTCGGGCTTAGTAACGCTTTATGGCAATTCCAAGCTCGTGCCCTCACACTCTAACAAATATCTGGGTTCTGTCCCAGTATCAACCCCCAGACAGACAGTCGAATATTTTAGGAAGTAGTAGATAGGCCGCATGCAGTCGTGGGACCTAGGCTGCACTCTCTCGTGGGACGTAGGTGGGTTGGGGTTAGGCCCAATTCTGGATGTTTTGGGGGTAGTTAAAGGCATTAGAAAGGCGGGAAACCCGCTCTCACCACCTTCTAAAATATTGGACTGTCCTGTGACGTCATCCTGGGGAAAGATATTGGGAAAGCACCAATATCTGGAAACTTCTGTACGGATCAACATGAGTTTTTGCACGAGGCCTGAGATTCCCCATATCTTTATGATTTTATAACTTACTGTTACGCAGGTGCTGCTGTTTTCCTAAAGTGGCGAAGTCCTTGATTTTTGTTTAATTAATAATTGGTGTATCTAAAAATATAATACTGTATTCTGTAATTGACATACGCATGGAGATTGCAAATCGGTTCACACGTGCAGCGATGCCGAGAGATTATTTTGATAGCCTACACGGCATACAATGAAAAATTAGGTCTGTCTAATCCCTGGAAGGCAACTGCTGGAAATAACCAATGGAGAGTGAAAGGCCAAAGAAACATGTGCAGTTTGAGGTTCTTAATTTATAACGTACCCCAAACACGAAAATCCGAGGGGAATTCCACAGGTGACCTGACAGTCCATTATTTCAAGGGGTGCAAGTGTGCTGTTGTGTATGAAATTTTAATCTAGTGTCTTATGGTGCGGCTTAGGGTTAGGGTTAGATAAACCGCGAGAAACTACAACCTTAACACCCTAGAATTTATTGGGAATGTTTCCCCGTGACGTTGTCGTGACGTCAGGGGTAAGTTATAAATTAAGTACCCAGTTTGATATTTTGTTTAAAAGTTTCCCTTACTCAGTTTACTCTGATTACTGTAAGCATGCTGATTGTTTGCTTTGAATCGGTGTCTGTTTTTTTTTAAAAATACATATATACTGCAAAAAAAAGGGGGCAACATTAAAACTAAATATTTGCACAAAAAAGGGAGGGGGGGGGGGGCAACATTAAAACTAAATATTTGCAAAAATGTTTTAAAATTTCTTTTACAAAGACATTATTATGAACAAGCTGTATGCCAAATTTTAACAACTTGCATTGAACGAATACTGAATTACAAATTGTTGAAAGTTGGACATGACTACCGGAACATACTATAAGACTGTCTTTTTATTCTTCAGCATTCCCAGTCCTTGAGGTTGAGTGCTGCAGATATCACCTGCCTCCATTTATCTATGGTTGGCCTTCTCTTTCCAGTTGGTGCACCAAGTGTCTGTATGTCGACTGGGTATTATCTCTCCTTTGTCTTCTTGGTCAGCTACGACCATTCACGTCGGCCAACTTTATGCTGCCAACAGAGAAGCAGTCTGGCCTGTTTAACCACAATGATGACTATGCTGTTTGATACAGCAGGAGATGGAGACTGCTTGATAGTTTTCATAAGGCTATCGGCCTGCTGATATACATTTTCAAAGATAAAGATTGAAGAAGAAGAAGAAAACAAACAGAGGAAGAACAAGAAGAAGAAGAATAAGTAGAAGAAAAAGAAGACGAAGAAGGCTGATAAACACCGAAGACTTTCAAGCCGACAGTCAAGCGACTAGCCACTGCTCAAACGCGCCGTCAGAAAAAAATATGCATGACGATAAGGTCAAAAAGATCGCATTCAGTTCACCAGGTTTTATCATATATGGCTCGGTCTCTCTCCTCATAACAGCTAGCTCCCTGCTGAGTATGTCACACATAACACAAACACCGTAGCTCCGGCTAAAATCCAGGGGGTCGTCATGACATTTGCGATATCTGAACCGAAAAACTCAACCGTGAAACGAACCCACGACTTTCAGAGGCAAACGTCTTGACCACTTCCTCACGGATACACCCCCCTCCTATTTTTTTTTTAAACGCCTCTTGTAATTGAGACAAATGCGGCCAAATGAGATATTTGGTTTGGCAACGCAGTCTTAAGCAAACACAAGTAATTAAAACCAAACAATCAATTTTTGTTGTTTGGTGTAGCTAATTAACTTTACAATGAGTCACATGACAGGCCTGAAGTCTTATTTTCATGGAGCGGTTAGGATCAACTCAAGATTACTCTTATCTGCAGGGAAGGGGAGAAATTGAGTTAAAATAGCCTACGTGTTTATCGCGACTATTTATTTTAGTTAAGCGTCGTTATCAGACCTTCCCCTGCTGTGTTTAAGACAAGCAGTTCGATGAAAACTGAACAGACAGACTACAGACAACATTGTCTGTTGTTTACCTGCAGTCCCTGGTTATCTTTCTGTCAGTGACAAACTTGCCTCTTTTCTACACAGTGTAATTACAAGTAAATGTTCGACATACACTGTTTCCACTACATATTTATTTGCTATCTACGGCAGTGAACGCCTTCTTGTTGGGGGAAGGGGGTAGAGTTTGTGGTCATAGTTCCACAATCCCGACATGCTGCGTGTGAGATCAACAGTTAGATGAGCGTTTCACGACGTGGTGCCCACGCCGCACAGGGGGGCTGTTTAAAAATGGAGTCGTCCAGAGTTTAAGTTACACCAGGGGGTGTAACAATTTAATAAAGACTAAGATGGGGCATGGCACAAACAAGGATGGGAAACACAGAGTTACACATAAACTATGAACTTATTATATAGGCAGCTATGATGAAGTCTGATTCAATGGAAGCATAATTAAATGTTATACATTGAAAGGGGGGCTTTACATATTTTATTGTCCTCCTATGTCCGGCTCGGGAGTAAGAGTAAGGCCTCCCCCCACCACCCCCTCCCTCTCTCCAGCAGTCTCATAGGGAGCGATTAATTAAGGGTTCGCTGTGAAGTCGGAGCGCATCTGCCTGAACGGCAAGAAACCAACAATATGCACACAGATAAGGCAAATATAGGAAACGGATGAGCGAGCAAAACACAGGTTCTGAAAGAAGACCAAAGTTCTGAAGTGAACCAACTAGAACTTTCCGCCAGAGTTTACAGCATGTGAACACGAAGAAGAAGAAAAGGAAGACGAAGAAAGAGAAGAACAAGAAGACTAAGAAGAAGAAGAAGAAAAAAAAAATGAAGAAAAATAAGAAGACGAAGAAGAAGAAAAAGTCATCTTCAGGAAAAATAGTAGCAGATAACTTTTTGTCGATTTTGACATGAGCGGTCTTTCCGTCGAGACAGCAATGAGACGATCTTCGCCCTAAGTTCCATGTCTTGTGGCGTTGCTAGTTGTGTCTGTCCCCAACCTTCTGTCTCGTGTCCTTTCAATGAACTCTGACACAGAGCCTCCAAACCATGATGTCAAATTGTCAAGCATCTTTTCTCTCGGTCTGCCTCTGCTTCTCCACCCCGTTACTTTCCTACTGTCACCATGTTCTCCAGTTTTCTCCTTCTCATCACGTGACCAAAGAATGAAGATTGTCTCTTTCTGGTGTGGGCAATCAGTTCTATTTGCGAGTCATTTTTTTTTGAGACGGCTTCATTACTCTTTTTTAATCTGTCTATGGTATTCTTATCATTCGTCTATAAAACCACACCTCTCCAGCTTCCAAGTAAGTTTTCACTAATTAACTAACTGTCCATGCTTGACTTCCTTATTTGAAGATCGGATTTTTATAGCTTTTAAGAATTCTCTTTCTATTCTTAATTGACAAAGAAAAATTGCATAAAATATTCTTTATTTTATAGAATGCTGCCTTTGAGACAATGCTTAACGTAAGATTATTAACTGCTGGCTTTATTGTCATAGCATTTAGTTTGTCATTCTTAGTTTGTGTTTTGGGAAGTTGGAAAATATCGACTTTTCCTTTGGTTTTGCAGCGAAATTTTAATATTCGTTATTAATCCGTTCTTAAGGGAAGGACGAAGATTCAAAAGGACGAATGTCAAGCAAGTTTTCTCCGTAAGGTAAAGGTAAAGTAAAGGTAAAGTCGGGAGATACGAACCAGCGTCATTGCACACGGTTATAAACCATAAGTACTCTGCCACCAGTACGGACAGCTGATAAGAAATATTCGCCTGTGTCGCCGTTCGCACGTAACTCTGTAGCTACAACGACGTTCCTCCATTTACCCCAGAGGCTGGGTGAACCCGGGGAGCCGCCCGGTTTCGAACACCGACCGTGGGCTGCAGCGAGTCGCAGCTGGATTTGAAACCGAGCCTCTTATCGACTTCGCTAACGCGGCCCCCTAAGTAGCAAACAAGTGAATAAAGTTAAGATACCTTTTCCATGCTTTCTGGCATATAGGGCATATAGGGAGAGACATTTATAGACCAAACCGCACTGGGTGGGCAATGTGACCAGCATCATGCCCCCCGCCTTTACTTCCCAGGACTTAAACAGGTCCCCACTCAAGGCTGGGCTAGTCCGAGAGTTTTACCTTAGGAATGAACTCAGAATGGTTTAGTCCGTTACCAGTCTTGAAATTTGCCTATCTATTCTTAAACACGCTCTAAAATTCACTCGAAGATCGATTCTGGAAATCATTGCGAATACATTATAATTACGTATTAACCTTTGTACTTATTATTGCTATTATCTAGCATTCTATCTTACCTTTGCGTCCCTCCCTCGTGCATGCTTCCCACTCTTCTGTCTCTCTGCTGCGAGCGCGCGCTCCCCCAGCCTCCACCACTATCTCATCCATCTTCAGTTTTCCTCTCGTCTCTTCCTCTCTCGTCACTTCCTCTCTCGTCTCTTCCTCTCTCGTCTCTTCCTCTCTCGACTTTTCCTCTATCGACTCTCTATTGCGCAATCTCTTCCGACCACCTCGTTCACACACACAGACTGGTTCTCTGAGTCTGACTGCTTGAAAGTCTGTCTCGTCAGTCTATTTCGTTTCTTTATTTTTCTATTTCACTCTTTTAATCCCTTCTCGCTTTCGGCGTCTGTCTCTATCTGTATCGTTGTCTGTCGTCCTCTCACTCTCCCTCCATGTGTTTGTGTGTGTTTGTGCATTACCTGCTTTCCCTCCCAGAAGACATTCAAAAACATATGTGCAGCCAGATACACTCAGACATGCGCTCTCCTCCTCTTGTCTGCGCTCAGTTAAATTTACACCAGGAAATTGAACCGTATTACCTTTATTTCTCCAACGGTACCCAGTCAGTTTCCAGAAGACAGCCAATTCAGTGCTACGATGCGGAACTTTCACGGATCAATAACCTACCCAGGTTGTAGCATCAGAAAAGATAGCATACCTGTCTTGTTGTATACTTAAGTTTGATCGATTGGCCTAGTTTCTTTTATTCACTATCTCATTTTGTACATTCACAGACTGCAGGAACCATGGCTGAACAATTTCCGGTGATGTAATCGTCACTTTTGTGTAATGTGACTTTAGACATAGTTAAATTTAGTGACACATTGTAGTAGAATGTGACATGCTTCAAGCAGTGCGATTTCTAAAGGATTGCATGGACACCTTAGAATTTGGTGACACAATAGCAGAATGCGACAGGCTTCGCTGAAAGTGAGTTCTGATGGATTACTTCGGGGCAGTCAGATTTAGTGACAGTTTGTACCTTTGTAGAATGTGATGACTAACGATGTCCTTGGTGCATTTATGGACACATTATGACAAATTTTAATACCTAAAGGATTAGTTAAATACGTTACAGTTTAGTGAAAAGTTGTTGCAGATTATGACACAATTTTGGGAATATGATATCCGAAGAACTGCCTAAAGAGCGACACTGAACGCGTGTTGGAAGAATGAAACGTGTTCAAGCGCTGGTCAGCGGAAAGAAAAAACCGTGCACCAAACTCCCCAAGCCAGCGGCAGTCAGAGGCAGGTTATCGTTGCCCGAGCTTCACGCATCAGAACCTCCGCAGAGTGAGCAAGACACGAAAGACGTTGGGGATAATGATGAAAACAAGCAAGGAAGATCTACCACTGAAGGTACACCAGCAATCGGGAATGTGGACACTGGTACAGGTAGCAATACCAGCAGCAGCGGCAATACCACTAGCTCTTCCAGAACAGCATCAACAGCAACAAAGATTCCAGGTAGGTACATGTTCTTTACAGCATAACGGGTTGGCTCTATTCTTCTTCTGCTTCTTCTTCGCCTTCTTCTTCTTTTTCTTTTTCTTCCTCTTCTTTTTCACCATCATTAAGCTCCGGTAGACATGTGTAGTTGTTTATCCTCCACTTCTGGACTGTAGTCTTGTTCCAGAATTGAAGTTTTGCATGTGCATCCGTTTGACAGATCTGGCCTACGTATATACAAACTGTTGGTTCGTCGCCTCTCATATAGATGCACTCCACAGTAGAAGGAAAGTCCTCATTATTTAACTGTTACTATATGCTTCTCATGGGCCAGTGGGTATGTGTTCCCCTTTCCTACAGTTTTATCTAAATCCCTCTAGTTACAGCCCCTGAAATTCATCGGGGGAATTTAGGCTCCTGTTCCACTTGTCTCGTCAGTCTACTGGCAAGACATCGGATATGTTTGCTTCTAGATACTAAGCTAAGGGATTTTGTGTATTTGTGTAGCCTTCTTTTATTTATGTATGTGCTGATAAAGGCTTCATAGCCGCAACGTTAACGTTTTTGTTTGTGTATGTTATATTGTGAAACTTGCTGATATACTTTTCGTTCGGTTTTATATCTTTTCTTGAAACGGGTACTAAGCAGAGTCTTTGAAACTAAAGGCGACTGGGGTGATGTTGACCAACACATCACCCACCAAGTGACGAGTAGTGTATACAATACAGATGTAGCTCTGTGTGCCCATGAAGTCGGAAGGCGTGGAAAAGGGTCCTTTACTTTACTTGCCGCCAGCCCTAAGGATCCTGAAGCTGGGCTATCCTCCGAAAACGGTCCCACATTATTGAGGCCGAAAATATACCCTAACAGGGCCTCAGTCACATGTAAATTGCGGACCTCTTCCGGCGACTACAAAGCAAACAGCCGAGCATATCTCCCACGCCGCTACGCGCGACGCGGAGTGGGGCTAAACTAAATGGCTGGGACTCACGAGAAAAAAAAAATGAACGAAGCTGCAGGAGATGCGGTAGCTGCTGCCTGTGAGTTCCAGCCATCTAGTTTAGCCCTACTCCGCGCCGCAATTTACAGTGACTGAGGCCCTGTTAGTGTATTTTCTCGGCCTCGATAATTTGGTACCTCTATTCGGAGGATAGCTTGAAGCTGTGAACCGCTGTTTTGGAAACAGCGTCTGCTTTGACTGTAATGCCCTCTGTAGGACTGGCAGTCTTTACCACATAGACTACACAGAAACGCTGAAATACTGATTCTGAGTTTCTCTCAAACGTCTCTTCTTTATAGCTTGCTGCGTTAGTCTCCCCCACCCCTCTCCCTGGGTCCCGGAACACACCAAAGTCCAACGTCCGTAAATGAACAGTATATAATAAAAAAAAAAAAAACCAACAACACTTAGTGTCTGCCTCTAGCAGCGTTCTCAAAGTGGGTGCCGCGGCGCCAAGGGGTGCCTCGAGCATATGCCTGGGGTGCCGCGGCAATAATCACGGATTTTTCCAAATTTGCTTGTGATCAGCGAAGACAGCAGTTTAAAACAGAAATAAGGTGAAGTAAGCCAAGAAGAGGTCTGGATGCAGGTGAACTCAGAAAGCAATACTATTGGCTCCCCGTGTTGGTTCCGGGGCCCTGTTATAAGGAAAACAAGAATAGACCCACTGCCTACCCAAAAGCATTTTCGTAAGAGTCGACTAATTGGGAGCTTCCTTCAAAGTTGGAGTGCATCTGCCTGAGAGGCAAGGAACCAGCAGTCTGCATACAAATGAGTCAGATCTGTCAAACGGATGCACATGCAACACACAGGTTCTGGAACAGGACTGCATTCCAGAAGTGGATGAACAACCAGAGCTTTCCGCCAGAGTGTACAGCTGGTGAACGCGAAGAAGAAGAATAATACTATTGGTAAAGCTGCAGTGCATTCTCAACATACGTTTACATACAAATAGTTACAGGAGCATACGTTTACATACAAATAGTTACAGGAGCACACTTTCTGGGTCAGGTGATTTGAGGGTAAAATTAACTAAACTTTCCACATACATAAAGGAGGTTTTGAAAATATTCATCCAAATAGTTTCATTCATCACATTAAAGACAACTGAACATTTTATACCACTGTTTATTCTTCTTTTCCTAAGCATTCAAACCGTTTTAAGGGTAGGTGTGCCGCAAATTTTGTTTGTGGGCCGGACAGGGGTGCCGCGGCGAAAAATGTTTGAGAACTACTGGTATTTATGTGTACAAACTTTACGATAGGATATGCCAATTCCTGATTGGATTATCGAAAAACCTTTTTCGTCTTCGGTGTGTATACAAAACACATTGTTTTTAGAATGATCGGTTCTTTTGACTAAACCAGTGATTCCCAACTGTGCGCCGCGGCGTCCCAAGGAGCCGCTACCTCTTCACAAGGACATATTCGAAGATACACGAGTTTTTATTTTTATTTCATATCTTACGTACGAATAGTCAGAATTCTACTTAGATTAGGGCGCCGTGGAAACATTTTGATTGAAAAAAGGCACCGAAACTAAGACAAGTTTGGGGAAAACACTAGGCTAAACTATGGTTGTATCCAAGTGTTTGTGTTTGCATTTCCCCCCTCCAGATAAATTAAGGTTTGTTGGCAAGCTTCCCCAAATCTCTTCATAAAGCACATACATACAGACAGATAGATATAAAAAATAGATGTGTAGACAGACAGAGACAGGAAGGTTAGTAAGTGGGTAGGTAGATGAATTGGCAGGGGGGAAAGGGGGGGGGGAGACAAGACATTTGGATCGATATTCAGACAGACAGTGAAGTCCAGCTTGGTTTGGATAGCTAGGTTAGTAAATAAGTAGGTAGATGAGTGGACAGATAGGCGGACAGACAGGCAGTCGTGCATGCAAGTAGACGACAGACAGACATATTGATAGAAATAGACATATCCACGGTGGTTTGGATAGCTAGGTTAGTATGTAAATAAGTAGACAGGTAGGCGGGAAGATACGCAAGCGTGTGTGTACACAGGCAGGCAGACAGACACATGGTTAAGGTTAGTTGCGTATCCTTTACAGGACGTTGCAGAACCAACCCCAGCAGCTTCTGGCGGTTGTGTGGTTTCTCTAGGCAAATTTACGTCCAGTAGTTTGCCATTGCTTCCTGGACGGTCGGCCCCCTGATACCACTGTCGAAACCAGTGTGTCTTCATTCTCCTATTCCATCCTTCCTTCTCAACTTTATAACCCCCCCCCCCCCACACCCCCTCCTTTTCTGCCTGGGCCACGTCAAATATCACGAGACAGCTTAACTCAGCATAAAACAAAGACTCGGCCAGCCCAAAAGCAAATCTACCTGCAAACACGATACAGCCAGTTAGTGCTACACCTGCGCGTCACCTGAGGAAATCCTCCATTGAATACCTTCTGTCCGTTGTTTCAGATGCCATCCGGGAGTCATTTACTTGCTAACTCACAACAGCCAGAGGGCTGGGCGGGTGAATCCGTTCCCTCGGATTAAGTGGAAGCTCCTCGACATTGCCGGTTCTCTTGTTTTTAAGTCAACATAAGCTTTCAATGTGGGGAAATGATGGGCGGTGGAGAAGTTATAATTCTTACCATCAGTGGTCAGGTGTGATCAATTTGCACACGTAGGCGCTGGCTGGTAACAAGTACACTGAAGAGGTTAATAGGTGACAATTTCATCCCGGTCGCTTAGCTGTTGAGAGAATGAGTACGCAGTAAGCTTGGAAGTACTGGTAACTAGTAGCTTCACAGGCAATAGTTTATTAATGAGTGTTGTAAGCACACATCAAGCGTTCTTTTACACTACGTTACTACTGTAAACAAGCATGTATGCTTGACGGGACGTGAACCGGCTGCCGGATTTGTATATAATAGATAGCAAACAATAATACCAAATAGGAAAAAAAGAAATACCTTTTTTTCCGCAATGGACAGAGAGACTGCGTAGATCCATCGTCAGGAAAGACTCAACTGTGGGCCTAATAAACATCCAGGACCTAAAAACAGGTGGCAACGAACCGCCAGACATGGAGAGTTATGACCTCTGCCCTATGCGCCGACTTAGGCTCATGATTGTTCTTTGAGATAATTGTTTATCAAGAGATCCCTCCTGTTTCATTACTATATAATGGGTTTTCATAAGATCACTCCTGTTTCTTTGAGATAATGGGTTTTCATGAGTTCACTCCTATCATTATTAACAGTAATAATGGTTATTTCTCCTAATTATTCTGTCCCACCCCCCCCCCCCAAACACGTCCTTCACTGTCTGTATTTACCAGTTTTGTTCTTCCTCCATCTCTTGATGTTGTCCTCTCACTTGTAACATTGTCTACCTCTTGCTTTCTTGCCCTCGATCGTTGCTTCTTTTCTTTTAACTCACACTTTCTCGGAGACTCCGAGAATTGCAGGGTAGTTTCCAGAGAAAGCCCAATATTATGGCAAAATGGGGAAGGGGGGGGGGGGTTGAGCGTTAGTCTGTGCTTATTTCACACGGTAACACCCCTATACTATTGGACTTTCCCCGGGAACTCCCTGGCAACTCTCGGAGTCTCTAAAATGGGGTGAGCTAAAAGAAACGGACCTGACCTTTCCATGTCGTCTGGCGTTTATGTCTTTTAATGTGGCCAACAAATTTTAATTTTCTCTTTTTTCAAAAATTGCATTTGATAATTCTTTTTTTTCGTTCAGTCTTTCCAGAACACTGAATTTTAACCGTTTTTGCTTCCATGAAACACGACCTATTCTTGTGTATATCCACACTTGCAGAGACACTCAGTTATTGTTACCTTAGCTGACAGGATCACGTGAGTGGGTTGTTGTTTGACGGGTAAAAGTCGCGTGAGAAATGGGCGGGTTCGGTTTGTAAATAACTACTTCAGTTCATTTCCGAGGCTCAGTGTGAAGAAGTGGGTCATGTGCTTTCTTGTCATGTTCTTCCACGTGCTTTTGTTTGTGCACGTGAAATCATGAATACAATAAAACTCACACAGAGATACATATATAGATAGATGGAGAGATAATTCAGAGATAAACAGATAAACAGGTGTCCAAATAAAATAACAAAACAGTTCTTGCTCGAAACATCACTTTGTTTTTCTAGACATCCTCTGTTGTTCCAGACATCGGTTCTTGATCTGGGCGTTGGTTCTGATCCAAACATCTATTCTTGATTTAGACACTTTTTTTTTTATATCTAGACACCGGTTCTTGTTCTATACACGTGCTTTTCTTTGAGACACTCTGTATTGTTCTAGACATCGATTCTTGTTCTAGACATATGTTCTTAATCTGAACACCGGTTCTTGTTCTAGACATCGGTTACTGCTCTAGACATTGCGTCTTGTTCTAGACATCGGTTACTGATCTAGACATTGCATCTTGTTCTAGACATCGGTTACTGATCTAGACATTGCGTCTTGTTCTAGACATCAGTTTTTGATCTAGACATTGGTTCTGGTTGTCGACACCGGTTATTGTTGTAAACATCGGTTCTTGTTCTAGACATCCTCTGTTATTCTAGACATCGGACATCATTCCAGCCCCCCCCCCCTACCCTCCCGCCCCCACCGCCCTCCAACCAAGGCTGTCTTTATGTACATTATCTAACTGCACATCTATGAGCTTACTGAACATTAACAAAATTTGCTGAAAAATCCCATATAATAGTGAAAAGGCAATGTCGTTTTGAGTGTGTGTTTTGTTTATTTGTGGTATACTAAAACCAGCAGAGAAAAATACTGGCATTATTTAAGTAGTATTGCAGCATCTCGGCAAAATGTATCCGTTGTGCAAATTTGTTGACACAACTTCCACTTGATTTGCGGAACAAAATCCGCTATCTCAAATAAGTAGGTCGCAGAAAAATATACTACACGATCCTTGGAAGTGTCGTGTGTATGCCTCGAGGGCAAACTTTTCTACTTCTTCCTCCTTCTCCTAAAATTCTGTCTTAGTAGACAGTTTTACCACTATGTCCTGCTCTCTCAGTCGATGCGAACGCTTCGTAATGTCGGGGTGCCGGGTTCGATCCCAGCTGCCTTGCGTTGGTTTCGACAGTGGTATCAAGGGGCCGACCGTCCAGATAAAAATGGCAAACTACTGGACGTAAATTTGCCTGGAGAAACCACACAACAGCCAGGGGCTGCTGGGGTTGGTTCTGCAACGTCCTGTAAAGGATACGCAACTAACCAACCTGCTCTCTCTATCCTTTTCCGCCTCTCTCCCGTTCTCTCTATCCTTTCCCCCCTCTCTCCCGTTCTCTCTGCCCCTTTCTCCTTCTACCTCTCCCGCGGTCTAATGAGATTTGATGTGCCGTGTTGGTGCCTTTGTTCGAATAATTATATTAATTTATTTTTTGTAATTTCCTGTCTGGAAATAATGTTTAGACATCAGGTTTTTGTGTTAAGTATTTTAGCATGCTTCTTCTTTCTTCTTCTTCTTCTTCTTCTTCTGCTTCTTCTGCTTCTTCTTCTTCTTCTTCTTCTTCTTCTTCTTCTTCTTCTTCTTCTTCTTCTCCTTCTTCTTCTTCTTCTTCTTCTTCTTCTTCTTCTTCTTCTTCTTCTTCTTTTTCTTCTTCTTCTGCTGCTGCTGCTGCTGCTGCTCCTCCTCCTCCTTCTCCCCTTCTCCTCCTCCTCTTCTTCTTCTTCTTCTCTTCTTCTTCGCCGTCTGCCATATTGTGAAATTTTTTTGATCATCATTTGTTTTTCTTACCCAATCTGTTTCTAAAGCGCGCCACAGCCCTACTGTGACTTACTGTTGGGCTTTGGACTTGACCTACTGTTGGGCTTTGGACTTGACCTACTGTTGGGCTTTGGACTTGACCTACTGTTGGGCTTTGGACTTATGCCCTTCCTGTAGAAATGTCCTTCCCTCCCCCCTCTCTTCCCATCTTCCATTATATAGAAAGACCCACCGGCCCTCTTTAGTATATTGCAAGCACCCTCCTCTCGTGAGTATATGTGGCAACAACCCCCCCCCCCCCCCCGTTTTCCTTAAACATAAAAAAATTGATTCAAAAAGATAACGTTGATTCCCTAACAAGGGAAACAGAAAGTATGGAGATCAGTTTTGGTCAGAATGTGGTCTTAATCTATAATTAAATGCGCTTTTTTAAAAATCATATTATATTTTTAACGGTAGATGTACACACTGCTTATGAAAAACAAAAATGCCCTTGTCAGTTTGTTTAATAAATAGTAAAAAAAAAATATATTTGTATTTATAATTAAACTAATATTAAATGTTTGTAAGAGATCATTACAAGTACAACTGTACCCACTTTCAGTAATGCTTTAGGACCCCTTGAAACCTCCTTACGCTCCCACTCCCGGGGGGCGGGGGCGCAAAGTTAGAGAGCACTGCTCTGAGCAGCACATGAGATTTGTAGGTGAAATAAAATGCAACATCGCATGGTTATCTTTGATAATGAATGCAGACAAGAAAATGAATAGCTAAGCATAATAACATGAACAACCTTGACGGAGATGCAAACATTAAAAATGATCAGCTGATGATAAAGTCAGTGCAACTTCACTAGAGCATCTCACTGACGCTACCACTTGCACTTGCGGAGCACCAAGTCAAACCCCAGAGCTTGTTTTACATGACTGCCTTGTTTCTGACAGTGAGGGAACGAACGAATTTTGTTTTCAAAGTGTTCAGAATTGGACCCCCAAGCTTGCTTTAACATTCTGCACTTTCAGTCCACTGTTTTTATAGTTATTCATTTGTACTATATATATATATATAGAGAGAGAGAGATTTATAATAGTAGTAGTACATTTTACCCCACTAGGACATCACACAAAGAATAAAACACCGTGTTCAGACACTAGGCTGCATCCCACGAGGAGATAAATTGTGTGAGAGAGAGAGAGAGAGAGAGAGAGAGAGAGAGAGAGAGAGAGAGAGAGAGAGAGAGGCAACAGCAGCAGCAGCGACGTTTCATGACAAATTCGGAGAGAACCGAGGACATGAAGCATACCACCCTGTTTGGGAATAAATGCTCGCTAAAAGTTCATCCCCGACTAAGTAAAGCATGTTGGTTTCTATTCTTTAAACCGCTCAGTCTAACGTTTTGTTTGTTAGTTTTCTGCAGACTCCTCCTGCTAGATAGTATTTTATTTTTTAACAACCATTGTTCCCCCTTGTTTGTTTCACAGTATTATTTATCAAACATTGTTCCCTATTGTTTGTTTCACAGTATTACTTATCAAACATTGTTCCCCTTTGTTTCACCTACTTCAGATTTCATTATCTCCCTTACCTGTTGTCTGAATTATCTGTAGTGCTCACATGGCTTTTTATTAATTACCTCTTAAGCCGAAAGAGAAAGAACAACACGAACGAATGAATTTACTGTTAATCACACATTCTCTTTTTACATTCTGCATCATGTTTCAGCAATTATATAAATGTGCGCTAATAGAAAACTCATCAGATTGTATATAATTATATAATTTCCAGTGTCTACCTAGAAAACAAACGTTATTATTAACAGGTTGATATGGATGCACCGGTGTCTGGCTTTGTGTAATTTCTGCATTTCATGATAATGTTTATTAGTTGCAGTATTGCTGCGCGCGCCTACACACACACACACACACACACAGAGAGAGAGAGAGAGAGAGAGAGAGAGAGAGAGAGAGAGAGAGAGAGAGAGAGAGAGGGAAAGAGAGAATGAACGAACATATTAACTTCAATTTTAAAATGGCACAGTTGGGTCACGCAGGTCAGTCTAACCTGCGGCTTTGCAAACACTCCATCTTTAACTCTTTTATTGTATTTTTATCAACAAAACAGAAAGTTATGTTTACATAACAAAATACATAATATCAGTACTCTATAAAGCAAAAACACAAAGACGGACACGGACACGCACATAGACAGACAAACAGACAGACACTTGGGTATATATATATAGACAGAGAGATAGACGGATAGATAGACAAACAGACACATGAAAGAGCTGATAAACTAGCTAAGGAAGGTGCAACTGAAGAACAACCCGACATACCAGTCTCTTATCAACAGAAGAAGTGAATGATCAAATCAATCAGAATTCCACCGAAACTGGCACAAGACGATTACCATATTCTGGACAGACCAGAGCAAGTCATTATCCTTCGCCTTAGAAGAGGACACAATCGACTTCGCTGCCACATGTACAACAAATTTAAGATTGGCCAATCAGCCATGTGTACCTGTGGACTGGCACCTGAGACAACAGATCACATACTCCAAGACTGTCCCAGATTCAACGCTTCCAGGCAAAACTTCTGATCAAAAGAGACACTTGTGGAAGTCAAACTTTACGGGCCGCTTAGTGAATTACAAAAGACAGTGAAATTAATACTAGAGACATTATTGCAGATATAGATAATTTATTTCATGCAAACGAAAGAAGAAGATATATGTATATAGAGTCCTCCTTGATGATGTGTTTGGCGCTCGGAAGTTTGTGGATCGCATGTAATACTCCATCTTTCGGTTCTCGGGCGCAGAGGTTCTCATACTGGCTGCTGATGCACCCAGGGGTTCCTCGAGCGTATGCCAGGGTGCCGCAGCAATAGTCAAGAATGTTTTAAAATCTGCTTGAGCTCAGCAAAGACAGCAGTTTAAAACAGAAATACGATGAAGGAAGTCAAGAAGAGTTCTGGATGCAGGTGTATTCAGAAATGCTGTAGACAATACTGCAGGGCATTCTCAAAGTACGCTTCTATTAAAAAAAACAGGAGCAGCCTTAAAATAATTCGAGGGTACAGCTTACTAAACTTCCCATAAACATCAAAGGAAATCATGAAAAATTCATCCAAACAGTTTCATTCCTCTCATTTAAGACAAATTAACTTTGAATTTACACTGTTTTTTCTACTTTTCCAAAGTAAACGAATCCTTGTTGGGTAGATGTGCCGCGGCAAAAAAGTTTCAGAAACGCTGCTCTAACGAAGACATTTCTGAGATGCCTGCAGTTCGTCGCTAACAATATGGATTTCGTTCTGCGCGTGCGTCTGTAGGAAAGAAAGATGGAGAGAATGAGAGAAAGCAAGAGAGAGAGAGAGAGAGAGAGAGAGAGAGAGAGAGAGAGAGAGAGAGAGAGAGAGAAAGTTTGTCTGTGCGAAAGAAAGAGAGAAAGAGAGAGTTTGTTTGTGCAAAAGAATAAGAGAGAGTTTGTCTGTGCGAAAGAAAGAAAGAGAGAGAGAGAGTTTGTCAGTGCGAAAGAAAGAAAGAAAGAGAGAGAGAGAGAGAGAGAGAGAGAGAGTTTGTCAGTGCGAAAGAAAGAGAGAGAGAGAGAGAGAGAGTTTGTCAGTGCGAAAGAAAGAAAGAAAGAAAGAGAGAGAGTTTGTCTATGTGAAAATGAGAGAGAGAGAGAGAGAGTTTGTCTGTGCGAAAGAAAGAGAGAGAGAGAGTTTGTCTGTGCGTAAGAAAGAGAGAAAGAGAGGTTTGTCTGTGCGAAAGAAAGAAAGAGAGAGAGAGAGAGAGAGTTTGTCTATGCGAAAGAAAGAGAGAGAGAGAGAGAGAGAGAGAGAGAGAGAGAGAGAGAGAGAGAGAGAGTTTGTCTGTGCGAAAGAAAGAGTTTGTCTGTGCGAAAGAAAGAGAGAGAGAGAGCGTTTTTCTGTGCGAAAGAGAGAGAGAGAGAGAGAGAGAGAGAGAGAGAGAGAGAGAGAGAGAGAGAGAGAGTTTGAGTGCGAGAGAAAGAAAGAGAGAGATAGAGTTTGTCTGTGCGAAAGAAAGAGAGAGAGAGTTTGTCTATGCGAAAATGGGAAGAGAAGAGAGAGAGTTTGTCTGTGTCAGTGTAAAGAGAGAGATAGAGTTTGTCTGTGCGAAAGAAAGAGAGAGTTTGTTTGTGCGAAAGAGAGAGAGAGAGAGAGAGAGCGTTTTTCTGTGCGAGAGAGAGAGAGAGAGAGAGAGAGAGTTTGTCTGTGCGAAAGAAAGAAATAGAGAGAGAGAGAGAGTTTGTCAGTGCGAAAGAAAGAAAAAGAGAGAGAGTTTGTGCAAAAGAAAGAGAGAGAGAAAGAGAGAGAGAGAGTTTGTCTATGCGAAAATAGAGAGAGAGAGAGGGAGAGTTTGTTTGCGCGAAAGAAAGAGAGAGAGAGAGAGAGAGTTTGTCTGTGCGAAAGAAAGAGAGAGTTTGTCTGTGCGAAAGAAAGAGAGAGAGAGAGAGCGTTTTTCTGTGCGAAAGAGAGAGAGAGAGAGAGAGAGAGAGAGAGAGAGAGAGAGTTTGTCTGTGCGAAAGAAAGAAAGAGAGAGATAGAGTTTGTCTGTGCGAAAGAAAAAAAAGAGAGAGAGTTTGTCTATGCGAAAATGGGAGAGAGAGAGAGAGAGAGTCTGTGTCAGTGTAAAGAGAGAGATAGAGTTTGTCTGTGCGAAAGAAAGAGAGAGTTTGTCTGTGCGAAAGAGAGAGAGAGAGAGTTTTTCTGTGCGAAAAAGAGAGAGAGAGAGAGAGTTTTGTCTGTGCGAAAGAAAGAAAGAGAGAGAGAGAGAGAGTTTGTCAGTGCGAAAGAAAGAAAAAGAGAGAGAGTTTGTGCGAAAGAAAGAGAGAGAGAGAGTGAGTTTGTCTGTGCGAAAGAAAGAGAGAGGAGTTTGTACGAAAGAAAGAGAGAAAGAGAGTGAGTTTGTCTGTACGAAAGAAAGAGAGAGAGAGAGAGTTTGTCTGTGCGAAAGAAAGTGAGAGAGAGAGAAGATGTTTCGATCCCAGGTGCGGGCGATTTGACAGCAGACCGCTTTGCATTGGTTTCAACAGTAGTATCCAGAGCCGACCGTTAAGTAAGCAGATGCAAACTGCTGAATGTGAAATTGCCAAGTGAGATCACGAACAGAAAAAAAAAAAAAAAAATTGCTAAGATTGGCTCTGCATCGTTCTGTATAGGACAGACAACTAGCTTTTATAGATGGTTGGCTTTTGAGGCTGTACTAAGACAACCGATCCAAGCCCGTATGTTTTAGTGGCCTCAGACTTCATTCTTTGTTAATTTCAACATAGCTGACCTTTGCTGAACAGTCAACTTGAACTGACATTTATCCTAGTTACAGATCGTAACGCAACGGTCCGTGACCAAATAGCAAAGATTTGATGGGTGTTTTCGATTTGAACCGATTCGCGGTAGCCAAATTTGGCAACCATAAAAAATCTTTTCAGCTGGGTGCTTTGAAACTTGTCAATGATATGGATGGCGAAGGAATTCAAACAATTTTAATCCTTGGGTACTTTTCTAAAGAGGGGGAAACATTTAAATTACAACATTAAAGCAGAAAGGTGAATGAACCTAAACAATGTTTATATCGAAAGTTTATTCTGGTAATTGCTAAACAGGCAACTTGAGTCAAGCTGAAATCTGGATGCTTGGAATCATGTCAGTGTGCAGAACTTCTTGCCTGATGTAAACTTGCTGAGGCAGCTTCGTGATGTCTCCCCCTTTTGACAAGTTCAGCAGGCAGGTATGCTAACAGATGCAAGCGTTCCGTAAACTACCAGATTGCATAAACAGATAAAGGTAGTGGCAGGCCAGGTATTGCCAGGAGGATCTGTGTGAAACGCTAGGGATTTCACTTACATCTGATTACGTATTTCAGGTGGGCTGATCAGTTCCTTTTCTGCGTCCACGTATGGGTTCCGGGGCCCTGTTTAGGGGTTGGGGGGAGTAGGGAGGGGGTGGGTGTGGGGGGGGGGACAAGAATAGACCCACTGCCCCCCCAACAAGCTTGTCTCAGGAGTCGACTTTTTAGGGACTTCCTTCGAAATCGGAGTGCGTCTGCCCGAGAGGCAAGAAACAACCTAGTGCACACAAGTAAGTCGGTAAAACGGATGTACATGCAAAACTCTGGCCCTCGCACAAAGCCTAAGTCCAAATGGACAATTAACAATGACTATCCGCCGGAGCTTATAGTCGGTAAACAAAGAAAAAGTGGATGTGTTCTACATTATTATTATTATCTGATCGGCAGCTTCTGCAGAGTACTTTGATCCAAAGTCATTGGTGTTACCTTGCCTATGGAGTAACAAGGCAGACCGAGCAGGTGGCTGAATGGTCTCGAGGTATAGCATCCACCTCGAGTGCTGGAGCTCCCGGTTTCAAACCTGTGGACTTCTGGTAATTTCCCCTGATCTCTGGGTAGTAAGACTGGACGCCCATGGTCTCTAAAATACTGCTTATGCTTTGTTATATGGTGACGAGGAACGTCATATCTGACGTTAAATTGTATCAGAAACAAATCAAGAGGCAGCACTTATTACGAGTGATACTTTTCTTAACACGGACAGGCCATTCTTATCATACTCGTCATCGCCATGGACTGTGATTCCCATGCCTCCACTGAGCACAAAACAACACTTATTTTCATTTTGTCCTTCTTCTTATGCTGTAAGGCGTCTCAGAGAGAAGCTATATGTAGCTGCTTAGCTTGTATTAATATCATACTGCGTTTCTTTAGAGCAGCGGTTCTCAAACTGGGTACCGCGGCACCCAGGGGTGGCGGGAACGTATATCAGGGGTCCCGCGTCAGTAATAAACAAGAATTTTTCAAATTCTGCTCGAGATCAGTAAAGACAGCAGTTTAAAAACAGAAATAGCCTGAGGGAAGCCAAGAAGAGTTTGGGTGCAGGTGTATTCAGAAAACAATGCTATTGACAAGGCGGCAATGCTTTCTCAACCTATGCTTACTTTAAAAAAAAAAAAAAAAGGTACAGGAGCAAACTTTCTTGAGGGTAAAATTCACTAAAATTCTTATGTACAGGAAAAATTTTTTAAAAATTCATCTTGACAGATTCATTTATCGCATTAAAGACAACTGAACATTGAACGTGCACTGTCTCTCTCTCTCTCTCTCTCCCCCCCCCCCTTTTTCCTAAGTATTTAAACCGATTTAATGGTAAGTGTGCCACGACAACTTGTTTGTCCGACAAGGGTACCGCGGCGAAACAGGTTTAAAAACCGATGCTGTAGAGTCTCTTTTACTCCCTCCACCCACATCTTTCTTGGTCCATCATTTGCCTTGCTCTGGCTGCTGACTGATTTTGTTCCATTCTCAGCCGATGACCAAACATTTGATTCTGTGATATTCTATGAAATTATTTACCGGTTCTGTGCCTATCACTGTTTTTAGTTTTTCATTTGCGACTCTGTATCATCTTGTTGTTCCTGCCGAATTGTTATACATCTCCTATCAGATGCTGCAATGTGTGTCCATGTCTAGCATTTATAGCACACAGTTGGTACGGATAGTACATTTATCAGCTGCAATTGTGTGTGCATGTCTAGCATTTATAGCACACAGTTGGTACGGATAGTACATTTATCAGCTGCAATTGTGTGTGCATGCCTCGCATTTATAGCACACAGTTAGTACAGATAGTGCATTTGCCAGCTGCAATTTTGTGTGCATGTCTAGCATTTATAGCACAAAGTTGGTACGGATAGTGCATTTATCAGCTGCAATTGCGCGTGCATGTCTAGCATTTATCAGCTGCAATTGTGCGTGCATGTCTAGCATTTATAGCACAAAGCTGGTACTTATAGTGCATTTATCAGCTGCAATTGTGCGTGCAAGTCTAGCATTTATCAGCTGCAATTGTGCGCGTATGTCTAGTATTTATAGCAGAAAGTTGGTACAGATATTGCATTTATCAGCTGCAATTGTGTGTCCATGTCTAGCATTTATAGCACAAAGTTGGTACGGATATTGCATTTATCAGCTGCAATTGTGTGTCCATGTCTAGCATTTATAGCACAAAGTTGGTACGGATATTGCATTTATCAGCTATAATTGTGCGTGCATGCCTAGCATTTATAGCACACAGTTGGTACAGATATTGCATTTATCAGCTGCAATTGTGCGCGCATGCCTAGCATTTATAGCACACAGTTGGTACGGATAATACATTTATCAGCTGCAATTGTGCGTGCATGCCTTGAAATGTGCCAGCTATTATTATTAAACGTTCAAAGAAAACAGTAATGGTCTATCAGGCATGTCGGTTTTGATGAAAGAACAAAGATGAACGCTCTTACCCTCACAGGCATGCAGGTCCAACGCCGGGATGTTGAAGCCGTTACAAGTGATCTGAGTATAAGATCTTTAGGGGTTGAACGAGTTTTTTTAGATCAGCCCTGTCGGCCTGCGAACTTTTGTGTGTGTGTGTGTAAACCTTCAGCTTGTAGCCCATTTGGGACAAACCGAGTGATCGATCAGACAAAGATCAGTCAACAACATACTCGCCCTGTGGGACAAACCGAGTGATCGATCAGACAAAGATCAGTCAACAACATACTCACCATGTGGTACAAACCGAGTGATCGATCAGACAAGGATCAGTCAACAACTTACTCGCCCTGTGGGACAAACCGATGGATCGATCAGACAAAGATCAGTCAACAACTTACTCGCCCTGTGGGACAAACCGATGGATCGATCAGACAAAGATCAGTCAACAACATACTCGCCCTGTGGGACAAACCGAGTGATCGATCAGACAAAGATCAGTCAACAACATACTCACCCTGTGGGACAAACCGAGTGATCGATCAGACAAAGATCAGTCAACAACTTACTCGCCCTGTGGGACAAACCGATGGATCGATCAGACAAAGATCAGTCAACAACTTACTCGCCCTGTGGGACAAACCGATGGATCGATCAGACAAAGATCAGTCAACAACTTACTCGCCCTGTGGGACAAACCGAGTGATCGATCAGACAAAGATCAGTCAACAACTTACTCGCACTGTGGGACAAACCGAGTGATCGATCAGACAAAGATCAGACAACAACATACTCGCACTGTGGGACAAACCGAGTAATCGATCGGACAAAGATCAGTCAACAACATACTCACCCTGTGGGACAAACCGATTGATTGATCAGACAAAGATCAGACAACATACTCGCCCTGTGGGACAAACCGAGTGATCTATCGGACAAAGATCAGTCAACAACATACTCACCCTGTGGGACAAACGGATTGTTCGATCGGACAAAGATGAGTTGACAACATACTCACCCTGTGGGACAAACCGATTGATCGACCGAACAAAGATCAGTCAACATCATTCCACCCTTGGTCAAAACCTATTAATCGATCGGACAAAGATCAATCAACAATATACTCCCCCTTTGGGCCAAACCAATTGATCGATCATAGAAAGATTCATCAACACCATACTCACCCGGTTGGACAAACCGATTGATCGATCGGACAAAGATCAATCAACAACATACTTACCTACAATGGACTGCAGGATACTTCGCAACCGATGGATACCTTATTATAATTACTTTTACAGTTGATCGGGTCTTCGGTGATTTGTTTCTTACCAGAATAGTGTCTCTTTGGGTCGCCAGGTGTCAGTCTTTGAAAATGCAATCATAGAGATGAAAATTATGGGGGGGGGGGGGGGGGGGGGGGACAAAGATTAACCAAACTTTGACGGCCTACGACTAGGGTACACCAATATATTGTGTAGCTCATGCGAGTGCTATCATTATAAATTAGGAGGTTGAACTGGTTTATGGTATTTGCTTTCTTGGTTTGCTATTCAAGAGAGGTGGTCAAAACCTTCAGGTATCAGCGAGAGGGGAAGACAGAGAGAAGAGGTTTGAACATCACTCACTGTTTTAAGTTTGCAAACACACGAACCAGATCACCAGCGAGACTCCTCATATTATTAATAATGCGAACTAACACATTATTTTTACACCCACAGCACAACGTACATGATTCAGTGTTAAGCTCTCCCCTCCGGCCCGCCTGATTACCGCTGCAAAATGATGAAATCCAAAGGTAATTGACTTAAACCTTCGAACGCAATGTGCAGACGTGATAGGGCCGTTTGACCCGCCACTTATTGCCTGCCCTTCCTTTCCTCAGGCTGTTTTGATCTTATACCTGTTTATCGTTATAGCTCCAGCTGTGTGGAGCTTATCCCTGTTTATCGTTATAGCTCCAGCTGTGTGGAGCTTATCTCTGTTTATTTTGTTTATCTCAAGCTGTTGTGACTGTATCTGGATTTGATGTTTATCCACAAGAGAGCAGCATGAACTAACTAAATATCTTTTTAAAAACGTCCTTTATACATGGCAGAAAACGATTTATAGGCCATTTTGTCACAGTCTCCCCGTATGGGTCCCGGGGGCCTCATTAATGGGGGGAGGGGGGGGGGAGACCCACTGCCTCATTAAAAGCATGTCATAAAGGTGACTAATCTGGATGAGGGGAGGGGGAGGGCAAAGTCCAGAAGTGGTCGAACAACCAGAACTTTCCTGGACAGCCGGTGAACGCTAAGAAGAGCAAGAGTTAAGGTTGCAGAAGTTGGGATTTCAGACCATCTGCTCCTCCCACAATCCCAAGAGAAAATGTAAAACGGCTGTGCGCCCCCGCCCCTCTTCCACTACTTTCCAGACTGTGTATATAATTTCTCCTCCAGATAGTCGTATGTTACATATTATCTCAAATATATTTATTTACCGCTGAGTATTATTATAATTACGCACACACATGAGGCTTAAGCTGCCTGAGCTTCTCATCACAAAACTGCAAAGGGATCTGAGCAACCGTTCCTCACACTCTGAATGCACTGCCGCTGTCCCCAGCCTTCTATGTGTCGAAGCCCATGTTTTTTTTCCTTACCTGGATATGTTTTCAATAAAGCCGGTTTACTCATAAACATAAAACAACAATGAAGAAGACATTGTGTTTGTCTGGGCCAAAAAGTAACCTGGCTAGTTTGACCTTGTTTTTACCTTATCAGAAAAATCTATAGTACCCATTTCATACCTGGCAACATATGTATGCCAGTTGTGGACTTTTCATCGTTGCTAACCCCTGAACTGAGATCTTACAGAAAAATCTATAGTACCCATTTCATACCTGGCAACATATGTATGCCAGTTGTGGACTTTTCATCGTTGCTAACCCCTGAACTGAGATCTTACAGAAAAATCTATAGTACCCATTTCATACCTGGCAACATATGTATGCCAGTTGTGGACTTTTCATCGTTGCTAACCCCTGAACTGAGATCTTACAGAAAAATCCTTCAAAGAAACATAAATAACAAAAGTAAACTCTTTCTACAAGATTTGAACACTGAAGGAACTGGATCATAAACAGTGGCGTGTCTGGGAAACTGAAAGGCCTTGGCTAAATTAGACAGGCTCTGTAGCACCGGCGAGGATCCTGAAATACTGTTTCAACTCGAAATTTTGCCCTGGCAGCGCCGTTATGCTTCTCTTTTCGATTTCCAACAACCAAGATATTTTTTACATGCTCGGCAATGCACACGGGCGTCCGGTCTCGCTACGTAGAGACCAGGGGGAATTACTAGAAGTCCACGTCCACGTGAAAAAATCCCAGCCCTTACCGGAGATTTAACTTGGAACCTCTAGCACTCAAGGCGGACACCATGCCTCCAGACCACACAGCCCCCTAACCATTTAACAGTGTTTCATTAGACATGCTATAAGAAGGAATGGACTCAAGCACTGGCTCACAACCGGGAAGATTGGGTGGGGGAAAAAGTAAGAAGAAGATACCAGATATATACTGAATGGGGCGAGATAAGAGCACTGGCGTGATCCGTTATTTTGATGATGGTGTCAGATGGCGAAACGAGACTACCTAGGCCTATCCTCCATCTGGCTGGTTGACCTATCAGATGCTTGGTCTGTCTGTCTACCAGGTCCCATGTCTGTCTGGCCTCTCGTGTTGCACCGTCAAACTGTATACTGTTCTACTATTTCCTGTGATTGTCACGTCGCGGACTTGTCTCATATTTACACTAACCGCTAGCTGCTAATTCTGAATCACGATACCCCGTGTGGGTTCAGGGGCCCTATTATAGGGGAAAACAAAAATAGACTCACTGCCTGCCCAAAAGCATGTCGTAAGAGTCGACTAATTAGGAGCTTCCTTCGAAGTCGGAGTACATCTGTCCGAGAGGCAAGGAACCAACAGTCTGCATGTAAATGAGTCAGATCTGTGAAACGGTTGTATACGTAGCACTAAGGTTCTGCAGCAAGAGTAGAGTCTAGAAGTGGAAGAAACAACCGGAACCTTCAGCCAGAGTTAACAGCCGGTAAACGCGAAGAAGAAGAAGAAGAAGAAGAAGAAGAAGAAGAAGAAGAAGAAGAAGAAGAAGAAGAAGAAGAAGAAGAATCATGATAGATGTCTGTCCACCATAGAACCAGTGAAACTGTTAACTGTTAAACGGCAAAATCCCAGATATCTGATTGAACCATACAAGAAGTTATAGCTAAGACACCCTTACAAGGCAACACACAATGCGACGCTGGATTTTCCTGACTGAGTCAGGGAAGGGATCTTGTGAAAATATGGGTTCAACAGTTAAAGGTTTTCTTTCTGATCGTGTCCTACTACTTATGCCGTCCACATAACTCGTCACAGAAATGAATTATGTGTAGTTTCCTGTGTTTGCTAGTTGTGTTGCTTGTTTTGATGTATATTGCCTTCCTGTAGTGTCTCTTTTACTCTATTCACCCATGTTTTTCTTGGTCGGCATGGTTGCCATGTAGCCTGCTGTTCTTATATAGTTGCTGGCTGATTTTTTCCATTCTGACCAGATGATTAAGCCATTCGATTCTTTGATGTTACATGAAACATTTGTCAGCACTATGCCTACCATTATTCTTAGTTCTTCTTCATTGGGGACAGTCTCTTCCGGTTGGAAAATCATTGTGTTTTTCCTCTTTCTACATTACCTCCTTAGCAGCCGTTCTATAGTTATAGTTTATTTATAGTAATAGTGAAGGAGGCGGGGGATAGACGTAATTAATGACCAACAAGGAAATGAAGTTGTGCAGTCTAGGCAACTGAGCATTGATTAATAATAGCCTGAACACACCTGGTCACAGATGTATGTGTATCGACTAACTGATAATGTAATGATTACTAGTACACGTGTAATCCGGTCTGCGTTCACACATCGATTATGTCCCCTTCACAAAAGGTAAAAGGTAAAGTCGAGAGGGTCGACCTTTTTGCACAGGATTGTCTCCCTCCAGGATTGATCTTTCTCATCACAGAACGGCTAGCCGCCTGCCGACGGCGTCACCACTTCAGCACGGACACTCCCCTCTCAAGTTTTGGTGCAAGTCCAAAGTCCAGAAGTGGATGAACAACCAAAAACTGTTCGCCTGAGTTTACAGCCGGCGAAAGCGAAGACGTTTCATGCCATGGCACAGATCACTTATGCCAGCTCACTCGGTGAAAGAGCTGGTCAGTACCGTCCTAGTCGCCTTTACGTACCAGAACATTTCCTGTATCAATTTAAGGTAGGATCTACCTGCGACCCCAGATGGGTTACAAAAAAAAAAAAAAAAAAAAATAATTTCTGCATTGATAAGGTAGTTTCGAACCATCGGTCCTGTATGCAGAGGAAAGTGTGCTACCCACTATGTTACCTTAATCTCCGTGTGAAAATTTTATGTCTGTCACAATATGATCACAGGTCATACTTGGAATTGTCAACTATTGACAAAATAGTGCTGTATCACTGTTTATTGGCACCTTTCCGTCTTTCCAGACGATAGTGTTATATTGCGCTATGAGGAGGCATGAGACTCACAGCCCATGGCGATGGCGAGTGTGACTAGCAAGACCCGCCCCTGTCAGAAAATTCTTCCACAATGACGTTCAGAGCTCTCTTCGTTTCTGCAATTATTTCTTCCCTCACTCTCATTCCCTTTCTGATATGCCCTTTCCACACAAACGGTCCATGGCACTTTGTTCCCATGAGTCCACCTCAATACCTGTATCATTCATGTCCTGCTTGCATACATCATATACGTAGGCCTCGACATCGTCTATCTGTCTTTAGCTGTTTCAGTACTGACTTTATTTTACTACTATCTGCACATTACTTTCAATACAATAACTTGACTTTAATTATTACTTCTAACTAACAGTTGCATTGCATCCCGCATATTATACATATCTGTCGCTCATCGAACAAGTTACGTCCATCTTGACAGTTGTGGACAACTGAGAGACATTAACACAGTCAAGTTCCTTGGACAGACAATCGAACACTCGGTGCGGTTGCATGTACATAACAACATACAAACCTAACTTTTACCAGTCTATTTACCCACCCCACCCCTTCTCCTCTCCCCGCTTAGACTAGTAGTTGAGTGAATGACGTTCGATCCCACAACGAGCAATAAACACCCAGGTGACACAAAGTACCACTATTCGGACGAGAATCACCCGGGTACACATGTTTGAAAGCCCTTTCAACCTTTATGTTGTATTAGGGCCCCGGACAACAGCCGGGGTTTGGGGCGAGGTGTACTGGTAAAGACTATTGCTTGCCAGGACTCTAAGCTACATACTACAGTGCAAGATAGGGTTGTTGGTGACAGCTGATGCCTAGCAACCAGCACAAGCTGTTTCCGTTGACCACTTTGTTTGATGTTACTTGATTTCACGATGGAAATAATAACTCTCTCTCTCTCTCTCTCTCTCTCTCTCTCTCTCTCTCTCTCTCTATATATATATATATATATATATATATATATATATATATATATATATATATATGTGTGTGTGTGTGTGTGTGTGTGTGTGTCTGCCCGGCTCGCTATCGTAATTGGTTAAACCTGATTTCGCGGTGACGAACTCCTTGTGGTCCGGGTACACGCCCGGGGGTAGGCAGAAAAGCCACATTTCTCCCAGATTTACGGTATCTATCATGGAATCAAGGCCAAAGGGTTGCGATATCCGTAGTACCGAACCAAAGGGTTAACAACTCATGGGTTTTGGATATTTAAAGAAAAAACATCTGTCTGTCTGTCTGTCTGTTTTGCCTTTGCATCGATTGTGACTCACGTTGATGAGAAATCTTTTTCTGGTATTGATAACTCGGTCGTGTATAAATTGTTGATGTTTCTGATAAAACTATGTTGTCATTTATCAGCATCAAACACGCTATCATGGCGTTTGACAAACAAGAAACAATACATCTCTTCAATGTTTCAACCAAAATCATTATCAGAGAATTAAACACGAAAGCATACGGAAAATACAGGGACAACAGAAACGTAAATGCGGACCGACTACAACAACAGGCAAACTTGAGGTACTAGTGATGGGTTCTAGACAAGAGTTCCTCAACCATGCGACACCCGAGACCCACCAGAACAGTGGCGGTGGGTTTCGTAGCCCATCTGACCTCTAACCCGTGACCTGCTCTAGATCTAAAGTAGGTCATGGCTTACCAAACATAGAATTCGAAACAAACGTAGATACAATTTGTTAGCTAATGCGACAACTGCTGTAGTTTGGGGATAAAAAATATGTATGTATGCGGCCAGAGAGCTGTTTATGATATACGAAGCGCTACAATAATAACTATTCAATATCTCCGTTTGGTTTTAGTCTTTTCCTTCAGGTGTTAGTGCTACAGACCGGAAGAGGGAAAACAATTTACGTCTAGTAGTTTACCATTGGCCCTGAACGGTCAGCTTCTCGATACCACTGTCGAAACCCAGCACCCCGGCATTACGAATCGCGTTCGCAACGCCTAAACCAAACGCCGACTCTACATGAAAAAGCAGAATGTTCTGGTGGCCCACATGGACTTTTCTGCATCCCACCACTGGACCGCGGCCCAGAGGTTGAAGAACACTGTCCATCAGTTGATACAATCGGAGGGTGTAGAGAGCGAAAGAATCGGGGACAGTTTGAATAATGGGAAGACTAAAGTAACAGTAACATCAACAACAATTGTGGCTCTCATGGACTCTGACTCAGAGAAAAACACAGAGGACCTCAGCGCCCCCCCCCCCCAAATCCATACATTTTTTCGAGGCAAAAATGGGGGGGGGGGTAAATCCTAGTGTAAGAGCACAATAATAATAAGCTGCTGAATAGTAAATGAATATGAAAAAACATTCGAGATGATATGAAAAGCATAAGCAAATACATAATTCAAAGTGAATGTCTGTATATGTTTAAGGGGACTGATTAGCTACCTTACAATATTGTTCCAGTCAGTGGCTCTGGTATCACTGACGAGGACGCCTGACTCGGTCGTAAACAGTCCGTCACAGACGTCGCGCTGTTTTCAAACTGCACTTAGACACTAGCTGGACTGACGGTATGTAGTCAACATATCGCCGGCTGCCTTTACTTCCCAGGACCCACTCAAGGCTGGGTCGGCATGGGAGCCAAAATCATTTGTGAAGACAAAAGTGCGGCTTTGCCAGGAGCGAACCCATGACCTTCTGATCCGCAGGCGAACGTTTAGCCGCTTGACCACTGGGACTTCGTGAAGACAGAGCGAGCATGACTACGCCAGGGTTGCCATATTGGCATTTTTGATGCCAGATTCCACAAATTTTGCATATTTAAAATTGTACTGGCATTAGATAATGAACTGGCATATTTTGGCATATTTGGGTGTTTCCTTTTCTTATCAAGATGTACTCACATTTTCTTCATGGTTCCTCCGTTAGAAACATTCAGATTTACTGAAAGCAATGTAGACCTACAGTTAACAACTTTATTTCAGTTTGACTTTGTTGTGATGTCCTGGTACGGACTAACGGAGATTCGAGCCATTTCTTATTGTTTTTATTGTCTTCCTAAACGGATCGTAGCTCCCCAGTAGTAATGTCAAATAATGACAGAGAGTGTTTACCCACCAAAAGTGAACCATTTCTTCTTCTTCTTCTTCTTCTTCTTCTTCTTCTTCTTCTTCTTCTTCTTCTTCTTCTTCTTCTTCTTCTTCTTCTTCTTCTTCTTCTTCTTCTTGGTTTGCTCTTAAAATTGTGCTTGACACTTGTATTGTACAATGGTCTACAGCCAGACTGCGATATCTACACCTTTCGGTCCAACATATAGAGTTTAAAAAAAAACTTAATTACTGTAGTCTAACTAATTAGCATGCTTGTTGGAAAGGGGTGGGGGCGGGGGCTGGGGATCTGCACTCCTACCCTCTTCCACTTTAGAAAACAGGAGTTCGAAACCCACACACGGACAACCCAGTATTCAGATAGAGAGGCACATAGCTAACATCAAGTGTCCCTATTTCACACATTCCAGTGCCCACTTTCACCCCTAACTTTCACCCAGTTTATCCTAGCCGGGAATTCAGTTTTTAGCCTGTTATCCCAACATACCAGGAGCGCCGAAGCCAAAAAAACACAGGTGGGGGTAGGTGGAGGAGAGGCAAGCCGAACCCCCTTAAAAACTGACTTGTGTGAGCTGGGAGGGGGGAGGGGGACCTGGGCTCTCTCAATGGACCTAGGTCTTGTTAAAGTACATAGTAATAATTATTGTTTTGTGTAAAGTAAGCAAAGGAAAAGATTGTGGCGCATTAGGCATGTTTGATGTCAATCATATTTGAGACTTTTTGGCACTTATTGGTGATGATTAAAACAGCCGCCTTTATTTTTCAGGCCATGAACTGGTACCTATTTTAGGCTATGTTTACTAGCTGTCGAGGTTAATTTGTGAAAAAGAAAAAGTTTCCTTGATAAGGATTTGAACCTAAGAACTTCAGCCTGGCAGAGGATCGTTTGGCCACTACGCTGCTGTAGGTCCCAGCAATGGCTATCCTCTGAATGACGGTCCCAAATTTACGAGGCTAAGAAAATACCCTTACTTGTGGTTCCCCAACCCGCCCTTAACGCCTGAGCCGCTACGCGCGGCACGGAGGGGGGCTAAACTAGATTGCTGGTACTCACGAGCAGCGGCTACCGCATCTCCTGCAGCTTTCTCCATTTGCTCGTGAGTGGAAAGAGGTCCGCACTTTACATATGCCTGAGGCCCTGTTACGGTATTTTCTTAGCGTCGATAATTTTGAACCATTATTCGGAGGATAGCTCCCAGCAATAACAAGTAGTGAATACAAACAGTTACAATAATGTCTTTGGAAAACCATCTTCTGCTGCTATTGCTGCTGCCGCTACTACTACTACTACTACTACTACTACTACTACTACTACTACTACTACTACTACTACTACTACTACTACTACTACTACTACTACTACTACTTTTTTTTCTTTATCTTCTTCTTCTTCTACTACTACTACTACTACTACTACTACTGCTGCTGCTGCTGCTGCTGCTGCTGCTGCTGCTGCTGCTCCTCCTCCTCCTGCTGCTGCTGCTGCTGCAAAGTTCTGGGTGTTCATCCACTTCCAGACTTTCGCCCCTTCTCGAAACCGTTGTTTTTTTACGTGCACATCCTTTTAACAGACCTGGCTACCATTATTGTGGAAGGGGGGGGGGGGTGCACTTTAAAAAAAAATAATTCTGCCCAAACACAGGGTATCCCGAAATTCACTGGAAGTCCAATAAGTTTTGTTACTTTTTTTTTTTTAAACTGCATCTTGTGAAATCCGAGATTTTGGG
>CAJHNH020003279.1:547376-560369 GCA_905116865.2 Candidula unifasciata | reverse complement strand
TGTGCTTGGCCCGTTATGTTAATGTTGGACGCTGATCACATTTCGTTGCAAACCTGTGTGTGCTTTGGCTGTTATATTGAATGTTGGACGCTGATCAACATTTTGTTGCAAACCTATGTGATTTGGCCCGTTTATGTTGAATGTTGGACGCTGATCACATTTTCGTTGCAAACCTGTGTGCTTTGGCCCGTTATGTTGAATGTTGGACGCTGATCACATTTTCGTTGCAAACCTGTGTGCTTTGGCCCGTTATGTTGAATGTTGGACTCTGATCACATTTTCGTTGCAAACCTGTGTGCTTTGGCCCGTTATGTTGAATGTTGGACTCTGATCAACGATTTTCGTTGCAAAACCTGTGTGCTTTGGCCCTGATATGTTGCAAACCTGGTGCTTTGGCCCGATTGAATGTTGGACCCTCTGATCACATTTTCGTTGTCAAACCTGTGTGCTTTGGCCCGGTATGTTTGAATGTTGGACTCTGATCCACATTTTCGTTGCAAACTCTGTGTGCTTTGGGCCCGTTTATGTTGAATGTTGGACGCTGATCACATTTTCGTTGCAAACCTGTGTGCTTTGGCCCGTTATGTTGAATGTTGGACGCTGATCACATTTTCGTTGCAAACCTGTGTGCTTTGGCCCGTTATGTTGAATGTTGGACGCTGATCACATTTTCGTTGCAAACCTGTGTGCTTTGGCCCGATAATGTTGAAAGTTGGACGCTGATCACATTTTCGTTGCAAACCTTTTGGCCCGACAGGTTGAAGTTGTGATGCATTTTGGCAAAACGATTATGTTGAATGTTAATGTTGACGCTGATCACATTTTCGTTGCAAACCTGTGTGCTTTGGCCCCTTATGTTGAATGTTGGACTCTGATCACATTTTCGTTGCAAACCTGTGTGCTTTGGCCCGATATGTTGAATGTTGGACTCTGATCACATTTTCGTTGCAAACCTGTGTGCTTTGGCCCGTTATGTTGAATGTTGGACGCTGATCACATTTTCGTTGCAAACCTGTGTGCTTTGGCCCGATATGTTGAATGTTGGACGCTGATCACATTTTCGTTGCAAACCTGTGTGCTTTGGCCCGATATGTTGAATGTTGGACTCTGATCACAGAAAACTTGAATATATCGTACTGGTGAGAAGGTTGGATTAGAAGAGGTGGCTGAGGGAGACTGAGAGAAAAGATGCTGGTTAGTTTAACATCATAGCATGGAGGATCATCTGTGTCAGAGCTCATTGAAAGTAGACGGGACAGAAGGTTGTTGATAGACATGGCTACTAACACCACACGGCTGGACTGTTAGAAGAAGAAGGTGAATAGTAACCTGAATTCTCAGTTATTGAAGGTCCCCTTTTACGCATTCTGTGTATAATGCTTTACAGATATCGTTAAAGACCATCAGGACTCGCTCGATCAGGTTGTCAATATCACACCTGCCGCCCTTATTTCCTAGAAGAATTCCTGGTATCCATATTAGGTTGGATCAATATATGACTGTGTGTGTGTGTGTGTGTGAGTGTGTGTGTGTGTGTGTGTGTGTGTGTGGATGGGCATGTTAATAGATGTCTGTGCGTGTGGATATGGATATGTGTGTTGTTAACGTCTTCGTCTTGGCTGTTGAAGGAATGAGAATGTTAACCAGTAAATGCATAGACTAGCAGCAGGCAAATATCAGTCCCTAGGGTACCACGCAGTTGTACCGCTGGTTTAAGCAACGGCATCTGCTGTGTTTGTAAAGTCCTATGGGGGGGGGGGGGTGTAGTCCCTGCCACAAAGTGCACAATGATACTTTTGTGTCCAGAGGGAGCCTCTACAAATGTCAGATCTTTCGTTCGACACGTACAAATTCCATGAAGTTTCACGGTTCTGGTTCGAGGGAAAACTGTAAAAGAAGATGGTGGGGCTTTTGCCTCGACTACAGATAGTCTGACTATGGAGGTGATGGCGGTAACAAAAGAATTGAGTGGCTAGAGACTCTTCACTTTTCAAAGCCTGCTTTCTAAGTGATTCCATGAGAATGCTTGAGAAGATGGAGGCAAAATGGATGTGAAGACAATGGTTGGAATTGCCGATAAAATCTCATCTGAAAGGAAATAGTTTCACTTTTTTGTGCCAGGACCCTCTCGGGTAAGAGGAAACGAACGAGCAGACTGGCTTGCTGGCAGGACCAAGGTGGGTACAGAAAAAGCAATGGACCGGGTCGACATTCTCAATGCTCTCAATGAGGCAGGAGGAGAAGATGATTCAGAAGAGGACTTTGAATAGACAACAGACAAAATACTACAAGAACTTCAGGTAAAAAGCGGTGTCGCCAAACATGAACACTATACACGTAGCCAAAGACCGATAATAAACCAACACAGAACTGGTGTGATCAGCCGAAACAAGCTTGGGTAGATACTGAAGATGGGATCAGAGCGCTTATGGACTTGTCCAATCTGCAATGACGATGATTTGTCGATTTACTCGCTAACTGTCCTGAGGCTGGTTTTCTCTCATATGTCTCCTCTCTATAGTTTGCTGCGCCTGGTCTCTTGCAAACTGCGACAGTCTCTCTTTCACTGTCTGTCTGCAAAGGAGTCGGTCTGCAGCTGATCGCTTCAAACCAAGCGTGTCAGATCCAGCCACGTAAATGCAGACGCTGTTAAATATATAGCTTGGTGGCAAAACAGAATGGCTAGCTGGACAGTTCTCTTCCTCCGTACGTTGTAGGCAAAATTTCAGTTTCACAAGTTGCCCGATAGGGTTGTATATTCCTACATTATATTGTGCGGCTTCACGCAGGGATATTCTCAGCGTTACTCCAATTTTCCCAACGAAGCCATTCATGAAATGTGCCATGCCCAACGGCTTTGCTATAATGACATCTCTATTCCCACAGATTGTCTCCCCGTGATAGAATTCAGATAGTCTCCCCTTGATAGAATTCAGATTATCTTGCCCTGGTAGATTTCAGATTGTCTTCCCTTGATAGAATTCTTGCCAAGGGCTTGAATAACCGATGCGCCAAATTGTTCTAAACACTGCACGCGTTAAATAAAGGGTAGGTGGGAGAGAATAATCACTTTCCTCGTGGCTAAAGTGTATGAGCACTGGGGATGTTCGATACATTATACCATTAGATATTGGTAGCTATAGTCCGTTCCATAAATCCCGCCGAACTTAATAAATCTGTAACTCAGTAACTGTTTGGCTCAAGTTTCTGCGTGCAACCAGTTACTAATCATGTCCATGTGAGAAATATCTTTTTATGTTAGCAAACCTCTAGTTTCAATTTTGCACTTTTTGCGCTACATTTACATTTTTTGTTTTGTTTTATTAACACAGACATATTGAAAGCAAGCAGTCAGCGAGCTTATACTTAACTAAGTAGCATTACGTTTTTTAAAACATCATATTGAACACATCATTAGAGCTAATAGACATAAATGATGAGAGCATGTTAAGAGAATTTCTGATGACAGAGAAGTGAAAACTGTGTACACAAGGGAGATAAATGGTTGTAGACCACGAGGCAGACCAAGAAAACTATAGAGAGATAATGTCCAGACAGACCTGCACACACTTGGTATCACCAAGTGGAAAGAAAAGGCCAACCAGAGAGATGCAGTGATATCTGCAGCAGTGAGCCTCAAGGGCTCGGAATGCTGAAGAAGATACTGTACGCGTTTAATAGATATTTCACTTTCAGGTTGTCATTTTTAGCATTAGCCATCCTCCCCCCCCCCTTTCCCCTTTCCCCCCTTCCCCCCCCCCCCCCCCGGTGACTTAGAGAAGCACAATTGTACATTGTATTCGGGAAAGGTTATCAAAATAATCAACACGCTTCGCTGCACATGTGAACTGATTTCCAATAATCTCCACGCTTGTGTCAGTTAGTATATATTATATTTGTTTAAGGCGCATGCTTATTTTTAGTCAAACAAATATCAAAGAACTTCACCGCTTCAAGACAAAAGCAACAGATTTGCTACAGGTGTAAATTATAAAACCATCTTCTTCTTCCTCTTCTCTTTCTTCTTCTTCTCTTTCTTCTTCTTCTTCCTCTTCTTCTTCTTCCTTCTTTCTTCTTCTTCTTCTTCTTCTTCTTATTATTATTATTATTATTATTATTATTATTATTATTCTGCCTCATCCTTTTTCTTCTCCTTATCCTCCACCTCCTTATACACCCTCAGACGCCACATGTATGAATAATGTTTTAATATTCACGAAATGCTTCTATGATGAGCTGCAAAATGGGAAACGTTCCCAAGGCGGGCAAAAGAAACGCTTGAAGGACATCTTAAAGTCTTCACTCAAAGCTGGTCGGGTATATGAAAGGATAGACGGATGGATCAATGAATGGGTACAAGGGAAGACTGGTAAACCAGCAAGTAGGCTAGACAGGCCTACTGTGGTGACTAACAGTGCAAGCGATATTTCAATGTGGAATCAAGGGCCCAGTGGCAAGACACGGGACATGTTGTACCAGCACCAAGTGAAATAGGACTCTTACAGAACCGACGTCACTGCAAAGCCGTGAACGAAGACTCATTCTCTTTCCCCTTCTCTCTCTCCTGGTTTCTCTCCTCTCAATGACCTTCTTCCACCCCCCCCCCCTTTTGATTAAAACGAGTGGTCATCATCATCTAGATGCACAACACAAAATTTACAAAATGAAGCAGCTGGTTGGAAGTTTTTGACATATCCACAATTTTTTTTATTGAAGTTTCTGTGTCAGCGTCGGTGGCTAAGGCGTTGCGAACGAGCTTCGTAATGCCGAGGTGCCTAGTTTGACCCCAGCTGCTGGGCCGACCATCCAAAAAGCAGTTGCAAACTACTTGACGTAAATCTGCCGAGGAAAACCACAATAGCCACAAAATGCAACGGTTCTGCAACGTCCTGTAAAGGATACGCATTTTAAAGTTTCTGTACGCTACAGTAGTGTTCAACAACAATCACAAACAGTGCGCTGCATGGGACAGAAAGCGTTAACCACAAAACATCTATTAATTAGATTGAGCACACTAGAAATAGCAATATTCTGGACACATCACTGATTCCTATGTGAGGTATAACGGCATAAAATAATGATGATGATGATGATGATGATGTGTTTATGCGATACGACGAAAGAAAGAGGATAGAAAAAGAATAAGAAGCAATTGAAACTTCTCGGACTTATTGAACACGAGAGTTTCACCACAGTCATAACCTTGACACTCTGACCAACGCTAATACCTGATTGAGAATTTTCACAGTGATGTTGTAGTTACAATATTTTCTTCCAACCAACAACTGTTAACATGGACGTTTGGGAGCGTGCTTAAGATCATGAAATATAGGAGCGTGCTTGAGAGCATAAAATATGGGAGCGTGCTTGAGATGATGAAATATGGGAGCGTGCTTGAGATCATGAAATATGGGAGCGTGCTTGAGATCATAAAATATGGGAGCGTGTTTGAAGACATGAAATATGGGAGCGGGCTTGAGATCATAAAATATGGGAGCGTGTTTGAAGACATGAAATATGGGAGCGTGCTTGAGATCATAAAATATGGGAGCGTGTTTGAAGACATGAAATATGGGAGCGTGCTTGAGATCATAAAATATGGGAGCGTGCTTGAGATCATGAAATATAGGAGCGTGCTTGAGATCATAAAATATGGGAGCGTGCTTGAGATCATGAAATATGGGAGCGGGCTTGAGATCATGAAATATGGGAGCGTGCTTGAGATCATGAAATAGGGGAGCGTGCTTGAGATCATGAAATATGGGAGCGTGCTTGAGATCATGAAATATGGGAGCGTGCTTGAGATCATGAAATATGCTATCAATAATTTAAAAATGCAAATTACTGACTGTATCTAACACATTTGTGGTGTAGGAAGGAGAGTGTTTGATCCTAAGAATTTAGGACCGCATGGTTAGTGTTGTGTCCACGATATGTGTAGGTTAGGATTTTATTTTTGTCGCCGACAAAAAAATCTCTGTGACCTTTCCTAGGATTCGAACTTGGGTCCCCCGCATGGGAGTCAGACGTTCTTCACCGTTCCGTCAGCCGCTCTTCCTTGAAAAGCCCTAGAATGTTTGCGATCGTGAAATATGGCAGCGTGTTATCATGAAATGTTGGAGCGTCTTTGAGATCATGAAATATGGGATCGTGTTTGCGATCATGAAATATGGGATCGTGTTTGCGATCATGAAATATGGGATCGTGTTTGCGATCATGAAATATGGAAGTCTGTTTAAGATCATGTAATATGGAAGTCTGTTTAAGATCATGAAATATGGAAGTCTGTTTAAGATCATGAAATATGGAAGTCTGTTTAAGATCATGAAATATGGAAGTCTGTTTAAGATCATGAAATATGGGATCGTGTTTGCGATCATGAAATATGGAAGTCTGTTTGAGATCATGAAATATGGAAGTCTGTTTGAGATCATGAAATATGGGATCGTGTTTGCGATCATGAAATATGGAAGTCTGTTTGAGATCATGAAATATGGAAGTCTGTTTGAGATCATGAAATATGGGATCGTGTTTGCGATCATGAAATATGGAAGTCTGTTTAAGATCATGAAATATGGGATCGTGTTTGCGATCATGAAATATGGGATCGTGTTTGCGATCATGAAATATGGGATCGTGTTTGCGATCATGAAATATGGAAGTCTGTTTGAGATCATGAAATATGGGATCGTGTTTGCGATCATGAAATATGGAAGTCTGTTTGAGATCATGAAATATGGAAGTCTGTTTGAGATCATGAAATATGGGATCGTGTTTGCGATCATGAAATATGCAAGTCTGTTTGAGATCATGAAATATGGAAGTCTGTTTGAGATCATGAAATATGGGATCGTGTTTGAGATCATGAAATATGGAAGTCTGTTTGAGATCATGAAATATGGAAGTCTGTTTGAGATCATGAAATATGGAAGTCTGTTTGAGATCATGAAATATGGGATCGTGTTTGAGATCATGAAATATGGAAGTCTGTTTGAGATCATGAAATATGGAAGTCTGTTTGAGATCATGAAATATGGAAGTCTGTTTGAGATCATGAAATATGGAAGTCTGTTTAAGATCATGAAAATATGGGATCGTGTTTTGCGATCATGAAATATGGGATCGTGTTTGAGATCATGAAATATGGGATCGTGTTTGCGATCATGAAATATGGGTTCGTGTTTGAGATCATGAAATATGGAAGTCTGTTTGCGATCATGAAATATGGGATCGTGTTTGCGATCATGAAATATGGAAGTCTGTTTGAGATCATGAAATATGGGATCGTGTTTGAGATCATGAAATATGGAAGCCTGTTTAAGATCATGAAATATGGGATCGTGTTTGAGATCATGAAATATGGAAGTCTGTTTGAGATCATGAAATATGGGATCGTGTTTGAGATCATGAAATATGGAAGTCTGTTTGAGATCATGAAATATGGGATCGTGTTTGAGATCATGAAATATGGAAGTCTGCTTGAGATCATGAAATATGGGATCGTGTTTGCGATCATGAAATATGGAAGTCTGTTTGAGATCATGAAATATGGAAGTCTGTTTGAGATCATGAAATATGGAAGTCTGTTTGAGATCATGAAATATGGGATCGTGTTTGAGATCATGAAATATGGAAGTCTGTTTGAGATCATGAAATATGGAAGTCTGTTTGAGATCATGAAATATGGAAGTCTGTTTGAGATCATGAAATATGGAAGTCTGTTTAAGATCATGAAATATGGGATCGTGTTTGCGATCATGAAATATGGGATCGTGTTTGAGATCATGAAATATGGGATCGTGTTTGCGATCATGAAATATGGGTTCGTGTTTGAGATCATGAAATATGGAAGTCTGTTTGCGATCATGAAATATGGGATCGTGTTTGCGATCATGAAATATGGAAGTCTGTTTGAGATCATGAAATATGGGATCGTGTTTGAGATCATGAAATATGGAAGCCTGTTTAAGATCATGAAATATGGGATCGTGTTTGAGATCATGAAATATGGAAGTCTGTTTGAGATCATGAAATATGGGATCGTGTTTGAGATCATGAAATATGGAAGTCTGTTTGAGATCATGAAATATGGAAGTCTGTTTGAGATCATGAAATATGGAAGTCTGTTTGAGATCATGAAATATGGAAGTCTGTTTGAGATCATGAAATATAGAAGCCTGTTTAAGATCATGAAATATGGGATCGTGTTTGCGATCATGAAATATGGAAGTCTGTTTGAGATCATGAAATATGGGATCGTGTTTGAGATCATGAAATATGGAAGCCTGTTTAAGATCATGAAATATGGGATCGTGTTTGAGATCATGAAATATGGAAGTCTGTTTGAGATCATGAAATATGGAAGTCTGTTTGAGATCATGAAATATGGAAGTCTGTTTGAGATCATGAAATATGGAAGTATGTTTGAGATCATGAAATATGGAAGTCTGTTTGAGATCATGAAATATGGAAGTCTGTTTGAGATCATGAAATATGGAAGTCTGTTTGAGATCATGAAATATGGGATCGTGTTTGAGATCATGAAATATGGAAGTCTGCTTGAGATCATGAAATATGGAAGTCTGTTTGAGATCATGAAATATGGAAGTCTGTTTGAGATCATGAAATATGGGATCGTGTTTGAGATCATGAAATATAAAAAGTCTGTTTGAGATCATGAAATATGGAAGTCTGTTTAAGATCATGAAATAGGGAAGTCTGTTTAAGATCATGAAATATGGAAGTCTGTTTAAGATCATGAAATATGGAAGTCTGTTTGCGATCATGAAATATGGGATCGTGTTTGCGATCATGAAATATGGAAGTCTGTTTAAGATCATGAAATATGGAAGTCTGTTTGAGATCATGAAATATGGGAGTCTGTTTGAGATCATGAAATATGGAAGTCTGTTTGCGATCATGAAATATGGGATCGTGTTTGCGATCATGAAATATGGGATCGTGTTTGCGATCATGAAATATGGAAGTCTGTTTGAGATCATGAAATATGGGATCGTGTTTGAGATCATGAAATATGGGATCGTGTTTGCGATCATGAAATATGGAAGTCTGTTTGAGATCATGAAATATGGGATCGTGTTTGCGATCATGAAATATGGGATCGTGTTTGAGATCATGAAATATGGGATCGTGTTTGCGATCATGAAATATGGGATCGTGTTTGCGATCATGAAATATGGAAGTCTGTTTGAGATCATGAAATATGGGATCGTGTTTGCGATCATGAAATATGGAAGTCTGTTTGAGATCATGAAATATGGAAGTCTGTTTGAGATCATGAAATATGGGATCGTGTTTGAGATCATGAAATATGGGATCGTGTTTGAGATCATGAAATATGGAAGTCTGTTTGAGATCACGAAATATGGGATCGTGTTTGCGATCATGAAATATGGAAGTCTGTTTGAGATCATGAAATATGGGATCGTGTTTGCGATCATGAAATATGGAAGTCTGTTTGAGATCATGAAATATGGAAGTCTGTTTGAGATCATGAAATATGGGATCGTGTTTGAGATCATGAAATATGGAAGTCTGTTTGAGATCATGAAATATGGGATCGTTTTTGAGATCATGAAATATGGAAGTCTGTTTGAGATCATGAAATATGGAAGTCTGTTTGAGATCATGAAATATGGAAGTCTGTTTGAGATCATGAAATATGGGATCGTGTTTGAGATCATGAAATATAGGATCGTGTTTGAGATCATGAAATATGGAAGTCTGTTTGAGATCATGAAATATGGGATCGTGTTTGCGATCATGAAATATGGAAGTCTGTTTGAGATCATGAAATATGGGATCGTGTTTGAGATCATGAAATATGGGATCGTTTTTGAGATCATGAAATATGGGATCGTGTTTGAGATCATGAAATATGGGATCGTGTTTGAGATCATGAAATATGGGATCGTGTTTGAGATCATGACATATGGGATCGTGTTTGAGATCATGAAATATGGGATCGTGTTTGCGATCATGAAATATGGAAGTCTGTTTGAGATCATGAAATATGGGATCGTGTTTGAGATCATGAAATATGGAAGTCTGTTTGAGATCATGAAATATGGGATCGTGTTTGAGATCATGAAATATGGGTTCGTGTTTGAGATCATGAAATGTGGAAGTCTGTTTGAGATCATGAAATATGGGATCGTGTTTGCGATCATGAAATATGGAAGTCTGTTTGAGATCATGAAATATGGGATCGTGTTTGCGATCATGAAATATGGAAGTCTGTTTGAGATCATGAAATATGGAAGTCTGTTTGAGATCATGAAATATGGGATCGTGTTTGCGATCATGAAATATGGAAGTCTGTTTGAGATCATGAAATATGGGATCGTGTTTGCGATCATGAAATATGGGATCGTGTTTGCGATCATGAAATATGGAAGTCTGTTTGAGATCATGAAATATGGAAGTCTGTTTGAGATCATGATATATAGAAGCCTGTTTAAGATCATGAAATATGGGATCGTGTTTGCGATCATGAAATATGGAAGTCTGTTTGAGATCATGAAATATGGGATCGTGTTTGAGATCATGAAATATGGAAGTCTGTTTGAGATCATGAAATATGGAAGTCTGTTTGAGATCATGAAATATGGAAGTCTGTTTGAGATCATGAAATATAGAAGCCTGTTTAAGATCATGAAATATGGGATCGTGTTTGCGATCATGAAATATGGAAGTCTGTTTGAGATCATGAAATATAGAAGCCTGTTTAAGATCATGAAATATGGGATCGTGTTTGAGATCATGAAATATGGAAGTCTGTTTGAGATCATGAAATATGGGATCGTGTTTGCGATCATGAAATATGGAAGTCTGTTTGAGATCATGAAATATGGAAGTCTGTTTGAGATCATGAAATATGGAAGTCTGTTTGAGATCATGAAATATGGAAGTCTGTTTGAGATCATGAAATAGGGAAGTCTGTTTGAGATCATGAAATAGGGAAGTCTGTTTGAGATCATGAAATATGGAAGTCTGTTTGAGATCATGAAATAGGGAAGTCTGTTTGAGATCATGAAATGTGGAAGTCTGCTTGAGATCATGAAATAGGGAAGTCTGTTTGAGATCATGAAATAGGGAAGTCTGTTTGAGATCATGAAATAGGGAAGTCTGTTTGAGATCATGAAATATGGAAGTCTGTTTGAGATCATGAAATAGGGAAGTCGGTTTGAGATCATGAATATGGAAGCCTGTTTAAGATCATGAAATATGGAAGCCTGTTTAAGATCATGAAATATGGAATTCTGTTTAAAATAATGAAATATTGAAGCCTGTTTTAGATCATGAAATATGGAAGCCTGTTTGAGATCATGAAATATGGAACCCTGTTTGAGATCATGAAATATGGAACCCTGTTTAAGATCGTGAAATATGCAAGCGTCTTTGAGATCATGAAATATGGGAGAGTGTTTTACCTAGACTAAAGCCGGCGTGGGGCTTTTGATAACAAAAAATCACGTCCCATCCTGTGAAGAGCAGTTTGGATTTGTCAGTATTTATGAGTTCTGTAGGTGTAGATATCTCGCAGTTGAAGAGTTCTGTGTGTGTAGATTAATCACCGTTCAAGAGTTTTTCACGCGTAGCGCATTCACTATTCTCGTATCGACCGTTCACACAATAACTCCGTGAGACCGTTCACACAGATTCTTCGTGGAGGCACGCAAGAGCAACCTTCTTGTAATGCTTGTTTCGTGTTATGAGCATTGCTAAAGTGGTTCGTCAACACACATTTTTGTCTCCCCTGAACGCAAGGATGCGTCTCTTCTGTTTCTCTCCTCTTTAATTTACACAGTGATAGAACTTGCAGCAGATAGAGAAGATAATGAATCTTTTATGTTTGGTTTCAATTTGGTTTTATTTCTAACGCTTGCGTTTGGGATGCATGGAGCTGAAGGCGATTCGTTGAACAGCGCGATTAGAGAATCAATATGTGAAAGAAATTGCTACAAACAAACAGTTGGAAAGGGGGGGGGGCAAGAATGGAATATCGCTACAACAGTGTTAGATAATGACTGACTCTTTGAACTGTGCCTTTGTGAGGGGATAGAAAGAGGATGGGACAAGGGGAGGGGGAGATGGAGAGAGAGAGAGAGAGAGAGAGAGAGAGAGAGAGAGAGAGAGAGAGAGAGAGGTGAAGAAATATCTAAACATGCAGAGAACGAACGAACGAACACATTTTCTTTCCAGTTTTCAGAGGGTTACCAATTAGGCACACAGGCCCGCCTATCGTTCCGCCCATCTAATCACCCTCCTTTCAGACATCATTTTATTTATACATATGTTAGCAAGTAATAGTAAACATTATCAACAACAGTTCATTATCAAATAAAGGCACTAAAATATGCTTGAATGACGCCTACATTTCTAGCCACAGCAAACTATGATAAATGTAATAAATCTAAATCTACAGAAAGTATACGCTATTTGTTAAATACTTGTATCTTTCAAGGGTACGCGATCTGTGTTCAGAAAATGTTCGAACTGTTTCCGAGAGAGAAGGAGAGCGAAAGAATGTACAGATATTCACATGTAGGGTTGGGGGGGGGGGGTTATCGTTTACGTAGAGAGAGGGAGAGAGAGAGAGGGAGAGAGATGGAGTGAGAGAGATGGAGAGAGAGAGAGAGAGAGAGAGAGAGAGAGAGAAGGATACTTAACTGGAGAACAGTAAATCAGTACTATAGGGACAGTGAAAGAAAGATCAGTGTGAGGTGAGCGGTCGAAAGTCAGGACTGAGAGGAGAGAAGACCTTAACAAAAGTAAATGCGAAAAAACGATGTACTATCATATCAAAATTAAGTAAATGAAACACGGACGACGCAAGGAAAGAGCAAGAATTATGACGAAGAAGAAGAAGGAGGAGGAGGAGGAGGAGAAGAAGAAGAAGAAGAAGAAGAAGAAGAAGAAGAAGAAGAAGAAGAAAGAAGAAGAAGAAGAAGAAGAAGAAGAAGAAGAAGA
>CAJHNH020003279.1:522376-544876 GCA_905116865.2 Candidula unifasciata | reverse complement strand
TGGACAGGTGGGTAAGTGGACAGATGGACAGGTGGGTGGACAGGTGGGTAGGTAAGTGGGTAGGTGGGTTGGTGGACAGGTGGGTAGGTGGACAGGTGGGTAGGTGGACAGGTGGGTAGGTGGACAGGTGGGCAGGTGGGCAGGTGGGTAGGTGGACATGTGGGTAGGTGGACAGGTGGGTTGGTGGACAGGTGGGTAGGTGGACAGATGGACAGGTGGGTAGGTGGACAGGTGGGTTGGTGGACAGGTGGGTAAGTGGACAGATGGACAGGTGGGTAGGTGGACAGGTGGACAGGTGGATAGGTGGACAGGTGGACAGGTGGGTAGGTGGACAGGTGGGTAGGTGGACAGGTGGGCAGGTGGGTAGGTGACAGGTGGGCAGGTGGGTAGGTGGACAGGTGGACAGGTGGGTTGGTGGACAGGTGGGTAAGTGGACAGATGGACAGGTGGGTGGACAGGTGGGTAGGTAGGTGGGTTGGTGGACAGGTGGGTAGGTGGACAGATGGACAGGTGGGTAGGTGGACAGGTGGGTTGGTGGACAGGTGGGTAAGTGGACAGATGGACAGGTGGGTAGGTGGACAGGTGGCAGGTGGGTAGGTGGACAGGTGGGTATGTGGACAGGTGGGTAGGTGGACAGGTGGGTAGGTGGACAGGTGGGTAGGTGGACAGGTGGACAGGTGGGCAGGTGGGTAGGTGGACAGGTGGACATGTGGGTAGGTGGACATGTGGGTAGGTGGACAGGTGGGTAGGTGGACAGGTGGGTAGGTGGGTAGGTGGACAGGTGGGTAGGTCGGTAGGTGGACAGGTGGGTAGGTGGACAGGTGGGTAGGTGGACAGGTGGGTAGGTGGACAGGTGGGTAGGTGGACAGATGGGTAGGTGGACAGGTGGGTAGGTGGGTTGGTTGACAGGTGGGTAGGTGGACAGGTGGGTAGGTGGACAGGTTTGTAGGTGGACAGGTGGGTAGGTGGACAGGTGGGTAGGTGGACAGGTGGGTAGGTGGACAGGTGGGTAGGTGGACAGGTGGGTAGGTGGACAGGTGGGTAGGTGGACAGGGGGGTAGGTGGACAGGTGGGTAGGTGGACAGGTGGTTAGGTGGACAGGTGGACAGGTGGGTAGGTGGACAGGTGGGTAGGTGGACAGGTGGGTAGGTGGACAGATGTGTAGGTGGACAGGTGGACAGGTGGGTAGGTGGACAGGTGGGTAGGTGGACAGGTGGACAGGTGGGTAGGTGGACAGGTGGGTAGGTGGACAGGTGGGTAGGGGGACAGGTGGACAGGTGGACAGGTGGGTAGGGGGACAGGTGGACAGGTGGGTAGATGGACAGGTGGGTAGGTGGACAGGTGGGTAGGTGGACAGGTGGGTAGGTGGACAGGTGGGTAGGTGGACAGGTGGGTAGGTGGACAGGTGGCCATGTAGGCAGGTATGTAGATACGTTTTTGAAAGGTGCATTATTAGATCTTTTTATAGTGCAGTACCTCCATAGGAGTTGCCGTGGTGTAGCGGTCAGACGCTCGCCTTCTGATCGGAAGGTAGTGGTTTCGGATCCTGACGAAGTTATATTTTTTTTATGACTTTAGTTCCCAGGTTGACCTAGCATTGAGTGGGCACCAGGTGCAGGCATGGAAAGTAAATGCGGCTGGCATTGTAGAGACCACTACACCTACGGAGTGACTGTTGGTCTATAAATTTAGGTCCATCCCAAATCGTCAATATGCCTAAAGCCGTCGGAAAGGATCCTTTACATTTTACTTTTTTTACAGTACTGCTATACAATCTTACTCCAGTGAGCAAACCAGCCCCTGCTACTCAGTAAACCGCTTTATGGACAGTTTTAACATTCTTAGTACTGTAAGGATTAATATTAATCACATCTTTATTTTAATTACTAATTCAAGCAGGAGGAGATGCCAGAGTCCGAATTTACCATGCACTATGCTCGAATATCTTGAACAGTGGCATTTGGCCTAAAGCAAGGGAAAGAACAGTGTATATCCCTCTCCCAAATAAACGAAATCTGAAACTATGCTCCAACTACCGTGTGGCGGGTAAATTCGCTTTACACTAGCGAATGCACTATGTGCAATCCACAGAGGGAACTACAAACATTAAATCTTAATAAAGGTTTATATTACCCCCAGCCTTGCTGGTTAAATTAGAGGATTTGGGGTTTGCCCACATCTTATTCCCTACTGTGAGTAAATGGTATATTTAAATGTTCTTAAGTTCACTGACAATGTTTACAGTTAAAATGAAACTTCATAAAACTGTAGGAACATTAAAACTAACATTTTATTCAGAATTGGATTTCAAAATAATAAACAAAATGGCTGTGGATATAAAATCCTGTTATAAAGGTTAGTGGTCAACTGTCCACTTAGCTGTAGCTTATGTCAGCTTCTGGCTAAGCCTCGGTGACACATCAGGCAGGCCGAATCTTCCAGTCCAGTCCAGACAATCGGGTATCTGCAGCTAAGCTTAGGATTTACTTTTGTAGCTCCCACCTGGAACTACAATCTGGAATACAATCTGGAACTAGAACAATAGAACAGTCCTTATACAAACAGTCAGGAAGGTTCTAACTGGAGACAACAATTCCTCCAGTCTTTAAACTGTTACACTACACACATATATATGGAGTAGGATAGTAACAGGTGTTCACATTCTACTGGTATAGAATGGGAATGTATACAGAACATGTTCCATAATCCTGATGGGGAAATATTTAGGAAACCAGTTTCATGAATACTCTCAAGAACAAGAGTTTACATCACACAAAAAGAAAGGATATTCCTCAGTGTAAATTGTTCTGATGTCTGCAAACTAATACTCCTTTAAAGGGTTAACATGCTTACACACAGACATACAGTCATATTTCACAATATTCTCATTTTAACCACATGGGTTCACATCACAATGAATGAGAAACAGGGAGTGAGTTTACTAAGGCCAGAAACTCATAACAGGTGCTTTGCACTGTTTGAAAATAAATGGGATTGACATATCTCCATCAATATACTGGGTGCTGGGATAAATGTCAAAATACAATCATAGATGACAATGGGCTTTCCATCTGTCACAGTATTAACATAAAATATACAACACTCACTCCAGTTTAAATCTAAATCCACCTGTGTGATAACATCTTAGTCAGTAGAGTTTGGAAGTTGTAAAGGTTGAAATATAATTATTACAATTGTAAGGCCACCTGCTGTAGAACTGAAATGTATTCATAGTAATAGGGAAATATATCTACAACAACAATAATTACCAGTATGGGCCATACAACTCTCTTCTTCTTCTTATCTGACAGTGTGAATATTAAATTCAGCCTCACTGTGTTATTCACTTTTCAAGCTCTTAAACCAGTCTCAGAATTATCTGGACTAAATCTAAATTAAAGCAAGACAGTAATTTATCAAGCTAATATCACCATAAGGTAAAAATCAACTTAGTAGGGATTAGGTATAATGAATCTACACTTCATTCCTATTTTTAATTGTCTTAGCTGGAAACACAAACAGGAACTGGTTGAGATTTCACATGAGGACATTATTATCACTTAATTAATATAAGTATAATAATTAAAAATACCAATGCACGTTTCTAGTAGCAAATAAACATACTAGATCATAAACGTGGTTAGTAAGAATAAAGAAATTTATCATGGTTTTTAAGCCATGTGGGCATCAAATTTAAGAATTCAGCCTGTGAAATTAATTCAGAGGAATAATATCAATAGCTCAAATTACACTAATTATTATAAACTCACCCCTGGTAGGGAATTCAAACACAGGCAACAAGACAACAGAACTAACTGAACTGTATCAATTGGGGAGAACAAAATCTTGACTCCCCCAATCGAGCCTGGAATGAAAAATGGAAGTGGAGAGTCCTACCAAGGGGGAAGTTACTCTTCGTTACCCCTTTCACTACCCAATCGCCTTTTTAACTTTTAACTATTTAATTATAATTTTGCTACAATAAAGCATTAAGAAAAAGGTAAGAAAATTTCTTAATTAGTTAAGCGTTCTTACGCTAATTAAAAGCAATAGGAAAATGTTTAGAACTTTGGTAATAATATTATCTAAAGAAAGCACTTTTTAAAAGGACAGAAACAGCTGTCCAGACCAGCTCGTCACATACCGTACCATCGCATTAATAAGTCATGCTAGCAAAATCCTCTGTGCTCAATTTATTAATTACCCCAGACAGAGGGAATCAATGGGAAGTCCACAGCTGACAAGGCACTTGATTGTGTCCAACATCAGAAAGTGTGGACTATTATGAGAAGTATTAGGTCTCCAGCTCATTTGGTGCATTTAATTGAAAATTTTTATCATTAACAACAAACAGCCATCAGAGCAGCTGGTGAAACATTGGATTGCTTCGAGGTACAAAAGGGAGTGAGGCAAGGGTGCATTCTCTCACCATACCTATTCAATGTATACGCAGAAAATATAATGAGAAATGACAAAAAATGACCAGACTTGTGACAGTTATGATCCGCTTATATTTATTGGCAACCCTATTCCGGAACTTCGCTACTCAGATGACACAGTCCTCCTTTCGAACAGCGTAAAGGGAATATAAAATTTAATATTGTCTGTCCAAAAGCACAGTGAAGATCAAAATCTGTTCTTGAATTTAGAGAAAACGAAAATAATGTCCACAGATAAAACTGGCTGTCACCCAAAAATAACAATAAATGATAAAGAAATTGAAAATGTCACAAACTTTGAATATCTAGGCACTATAATAAACAGCAATGGAGATTGTTCAACAGAAATTGAAAGGAGGTTGGCCATAGCAATGCAAAGATTGAACAGCCTTAAAAGTCTATGGTTAAGCACCAGCAAGGAGATCCAAATTAGAATTTTGAGAGCATGCATCTTACCTGTAGCAACATACGGATGGGAGTCGTGGACTATCTCCCAGTCCTTAAAAAAAGAGAACAGAGTCTTTTGAGCTGAAATGCTATAGAAAGATATTCAGAATATCTTAGACGAAATAAGAGGAGAAATCCTGACATCTTGAAAGATCTGAACATCAAGGAAGATTGGCTAATAAACAGCATCCTTCTCGGAAGCTGAAATATTTTGGTCATATCAAGCGCCACGAAGAATTAGAAAAAATTAGAGCAGAAGACATTGTACCAGGAAGGAGGGGCAGGGGCCGACCAACACGAAGATGGGCACAGAATATAAGTGACTCCTTGAGTATAAAAGTGCATGAGGCGGGGGAGCTGGCGAGAGACCGAGTTTCAATTTCAGGCAGACTGTGATGAGAGCGACGTTCTGCCAAAGACTTGCTACTTGATGATGATTATGATATTTTAATTATTTTGCTGGCTCATTCTAATTCCAATATCTTTTTTTTTTTTTTTTAAATAATAATATAGCATTTCATATCTAAATCTCCACATTACATATTTTTTTCTTTTATATTGACCTTGGTTGTCTGGAACAGTGTTTTGTTAGTGTGTTAAATTTGATGCCACAAAAAACAGTTTTCAGCTAATGTGGCATCTGCTGCTGTTTAGAGGTTAGAAAATATTATATACTGACTGGATCGTTAATTCTGCAACAAAACGGGTTTTTAGGGCGCATTGGAAAATGTTAACCATGGGACGTAGGCTGGGACTGTGGAATTGGAAGGGTTGGGGTTAGGGCCACTTCTAGATGTTCTGGGGTTTTTTAAAGCGGTCACATCGTTTCAAATACACTGCTAAGTGACACCCCTGTAACATAGACTAGCATGTGTGAAAGGTCAGGTAGCATGAATGAAAGGCTTATCACGCTCTGTTTGGAGCAGAAAACGTAAAAATAACCCTTCTTAAGACTGATTTCAGTTCCCTATAACCAGTAAGTAACCCACCCTGCTGGTCGAATCAACAAAGACAACGAAGATACCCAAACTCAAGTTTGACATTAAATATTGATGCTCACACAGCGTCATGCATTATTTGCTTCCTAAAAACATAGACGTTTCATAATCATTAGTCAATGTAAATACGGGCTGAACGAAGTCTTCAATTACAAAGCTAGTATCATAGTTCGTGTCCGACCCTGGTGTTACGTTTGCTCGGATTATTTTTCTTCCATTCAGAAGATCATTTGCATTCTGTTATTTGCATTAGGTAAATTTACACTATATTTGTTTTGCTGTGTGGAAATCATTAGGTGTCTTTTCTCTCACGGCTCGTAATGTAGGATCTTTTTCCGGGCATTGACAAGACCAAGTACCCGCATTTTTCTCCCTACTTCCCTGGCTGCTGTCTGAAGGGTTGGCAGTCAAGCCAATCGTTGATCTGCAGACTGGTTATCAGTCTTAAAATTAGTTGCGTATCCTTTACAGGACGTTGCAGAACCAGCCCCAGCACTTTCCGGCTGTTGTGGTTTTTCTATGCAAATTTACGTCCAGTAGTTTGACATTGCCCTGGACGGTCGGCTCTCGGTACCATGGTCGAAATCATTGCAAGACAGGGTTTGAACCCGGCATCCCGACATTACGAAGGGCGTTCGCAACACCCAAGCCACAGTCGCCGACTGTTTATCAGTTTATCGCGACAAAATGAAGATACGAAAAGGATAAACTCAAATAACCTGTTCAAGCTTCAAAGTGATTACAGTTAGGGCACGCGAAAGTCTTAGTGGGTCTCAGCCTTCTTAACGCCGCGACCCTGTAATACAGTTCCCTTATGTTGTGGCGACCTCAAAACAACTGTTTTCCTTATAACCTAAATGAAGTATGTGTTTTCTGGTGGTCTTAGGTGACCCCTGTGAAAGGGTCACTTCTGGCATGTTGAGAACCGCTGCTCTAACATGTCATCATCATGATCATGTAGCAGGTCCTTTGCCGAACGTCGCTCTCATCACAGTCTGCTTGAAAAACCTCCGTCTCTCGCCAGTTCTCCCGCCTCGTGCACTTCCACACTCAAGGAGTTACTTATAGCCTGTGCCCATCTTCGTGTCGGTCAGCCCTGTCCCTCCTTCCTGGTACCATGCCTTCTGCTATAATTTTTTCCAATCCGTCGTGGTGCTTGATATGACCAAAATATTTCAGCTTTCAAGAAAAGATGCTGTTTATTAGCCAATCTTCCTTGATGTTAAGATCTTTTAATTCTCATCTTCTTTGTCCAAAATATACTGAGAATCTTTCTATAGCATTTCAGCTCAAAAGTCCCTATTCTATTTCTTAAGGTCTGAGAGCTAGTCCACGACTCACATCCGTATGTAGCCACAGGAAAGATGCATGCTCTCAAAATTCTAATTTCTATCTCCTTGCTGGTGCTTAACCATAGACTTTTTAAGCTGTTCAATCTTTGCATTGCTATTGCCATCCTCCTTTTAATTTCTGTCGAACAGTCTCCATTGCTGTTTATTTTAGAGCCTAGATATTCAAAAATTGTGACATTTTGAATTTCTTCATATTTATTGTTATTTTTGGGTGACAACCAGTTTTATCTGTGGACATTATTTTTGTTTTCTTTAAATTCAAGAACAGATTTTGATCTTCCCTGTATTTTTGGACAGACAATATTAAATTTTCTATTCCGTTTACGCTCTAACATGTACTAGCCATAAACACCTTGCTGTTCTGGTTAAGTACAGGTTGGGAACTCTGTAGTTATCAAGAAAGGCTTTCCAGACTTTGGATTCTTTGCCAATCTCCTATCTCTTAATTTCTAATCTGTTTGTTGCCTACGGCTTAATGCTTTACTTCTGCCAATTTATCCAAGATATAGGTTAGTTGCGTATCCTTTACAGGACGTTGCAGAACCAACCCCAGTAGCCCCTGGCTGTTGTGCGGTTTCTCTTGGCAAATTTACGTCCAGTAGTTTTGCATTGCTCGCTAGACGGTCAGCCCCCTGAGACCACTGTCGAAACCAATGCGAGGCGCATGTCCGTAGCTGGGATCGAACTCGGCAAGCCGGCATTACGAAGCGTTCTCATCGACTTAGCCACAGAGCCGACTATCCAGATACACTGACTTAAATTACTGCTTTGTCTAAACTAGTAGGATGTTTTCTAAGGCTAGTGTATGTTTACCTCTTTTTGTTTGTTTTAGTATCCAGAAGCTATGAGTTGTTAACCCTTAGGCTCGGTATTATGGATATCGCAACCTTTCGGCCTTGATTTCATTGTAAATACCGTAAATTTGGGAGAAAATATGGCTTTTCTGCCTACCCCCGGGAGCAAACCCGGACCACAAGAAGTTCGTCACCTGGTCACCGCGCAATCCGGTTTAGCCAACTACGCTAGAGAGCCGGGCTTTACCTCTTTTTAAAAAAAGTACGAGGATGTGCCATCTTCGCAGTGAAAGCTGGCTAAAATGTACCCACTGCCGGAAACGCACGATTAAACAATTCTCTTTACAGTTTTTTAGGTTTACATCGCGATTAATACAAGCGAAAGCATTCTTTTTAACGTGGAGAGAACTAAACAAGCTCCAGTGGACCAAGAGGTGAAGAAAAGATGCTGCGTTGGATAGGACACACTTTGAGAAAACAAGAGAACAATATAACTAGAATGTCTTTGCATTGGAACACACAGGGGCATCGGAATAATGAGAGGCCCAAAAAAAAAAAAAACATGGAGAAGGATGCTAGAGAATGAAGTTAGAAAGATAAGGGAGGCATGGGGAGAGCTGCACAAGATAGCAAAGGATAGAGCGACTTGGTTGAGGGCCTATGCTCCATTGGGTGCTAGAAAGGAGCAAGAAAAAAGAATAACAGTATACAAATAATGACAACTGATATTTGTCTATAACAGTTTAATCAGTTGCTAGGAGATATTGGCTTGAACTTTAGACAGTTCACATGGGTGTATTATATAACGATTGAACGAACGAACGAACTGTATTTTCACATGGTGACAAATTGGGTACGCAGGCCCGTCTTACACTGGGCCCTTCTCAGCACCTTATTTCTCACACAGCAGTTGTATTTTATCAGTAAAGCGTGTTATTTTTATATAATAATATTATTATTATTATTATTATTATTATTATTATTATTATTATTATTATTATTATTATTATATTATTATGTAGATTATAAATATCACAGAGAAAAACCTAAAAGAATGGGTGGTAAAATACCTGCGCACACTCGCGCTCGTATACACACACACAAACCCATCCACTCACTCAGAAAACTACACACAAATACTCACCCACATACACATCCCCCATACATACATACATACATACGTACGTACATACATACATCCATAGATAGTACTACGTACGTACAGACAGATAGACAGAGAGACAGATAGACAGACAGACAGACAGACAGACAGACAGACAGACAGACAGACAGACAGACAGACAGACAGACAGACAGACAGACAGACAGACAGACAGACAGACAGACAGACAGACAGACAGACAGACAGACAGACAGACAGACAGACAGACAGACAGACAGACAGACAGACAGACAGACAGACACACACAGACAGCCACACACACATGCACACACACACATACAACTCAACTCATATATACATACATAAATACCACACACATACGTACAGGCATCTGTGCATACAGATGATACACACACGGACATAACATACACACACAACCGTACAGACAGTCACACACGCAGATACACAGACACACGCCCACACAGACACACAGAAACACACAAAGAGACACACAGATGTACTTACAGAAACACACATACACACACAGCAGGATACAGCGGTGAGGTAATTTACAAAGAATCGTAATTCTAATTATTTATAAGTACGCCAGTTCTGTAGGTGTGTGTGTGTGTGTGTGCGTGCGTGCGTGCGTGCGTGCGCGTGTGTCTTTTGAGGCAATCTAACTGTGAATTTTTTTTAAAGAAAATTAACAGTTTGGTAAATTTGTGTGCAATTTGGTAGCCTTTCAAAAAAACAAAACAAAAACTATGGTACAATTCACAAAAAGGTTTCGGCAGCCCTGCTGCAGACTCAAACCCAGAACTTTGTGACCGACAGTAAGCGTTAAGACACTTCCCATTTGTAGGTCTAGTGTTATGCCATAGATACTTGATACAGTTCAACCTTTGCAGTGCTCTAATCAGTCTCCCTTCTGTCTCCTGTGTCCTCGCTGTCGTTAAATGTCGAGCAACTATTTTCAGAACTTCCATCATTCTCACTTCCTTGTGAGGGGAAATGACAGCAAGGTGAAAACACAAAGTATACATGGATTTGGTTTCAGAGCTCGGAGAATGGAGTAATTGGCTAGCAGGTCTGGAGAAGAGACTAGATACTAACATCCAGTGACTTAGAGTCCTTTGCTTACACTTCAAAATCCTTTAGTAATTATTTTGACATTTGTCCAGTAGAAAGGATTTGTAGTGTGTCATTTTAAATTATTTTTTTTTTTAAATTATTATTTCGTTAAATTAATTCAAATAAATCTACCTGACTAGTCAGTAGGGCATGTCAGGGGCAACGCTTCTTAACCTTCTTCTTCTTCTGCCTCTACTTCTTCTTTTTCTGTTTCTTCTTCTTCTTCTTCTGCCTCTACTTCTTCTTTTTTTTTTTTTTTTTTTTTTTTTTTTTTTTTTTTTTTCTTCTTCTTCTTCTTCTGCCTCTACTTCTTCTTTTTCTGTTTCTTCTTCTTCTTTTTCTGCCTCTACTTCTTCTTTTTCTGTTTCTTCTTCTTCTTCTTAATCTTTTTCTTCTGTTTTTTTTTTCTTCTGTTGTGTATCTTTACAAGACGTTGCAGAACAGACCCTAACAGCCCCTGGCTGTTGTTTGTTTTTTCAGTAGTTTGCCATTGCTTTCTTGAGGTCGGCTTTCTTGATACCACTGTCGAAACCAACGCAAAGCGCATGGCCCTCAGCTGGGATCGAACCCGGAATCCCGGCATTACGAAGCGTTCGCATCGACTTAGCCACAGAGCCGACTTGACTACTACTACTACTATTATTATTATTATTATATCATTTAACAAAGGTGGCTGCCACGTTATATTGGGACTTACAGCTAGACTATCCATTTCGGTATCCTTTTTTAGCAAATTCCTATCGTTTACCAGATGTTTTTTAAGAAACAGCCCGCCATCCCCTTTCCCTCCCTCCCCCCCCCCCCCTTTTTTTTTTTTTGGCCCCTTAAAAAGGTCGACCTAGTGCCCAGACGTCGAAGGAAGTATTTAATGAACTGTCTAAGCCTGAAGGGATTTAAACATAAAAAGGGGAGACTATCTGTTGAAGACGATTTTAGTTTTAATTTATGCCACAATTTGGACGTCTGTCATTACTCGGCCGTTTTCCTGAGACTTTTCCGCCCTCGCTTAGACTGCTCGGACCAGAATTCTAATATCGACTATTTTGACGCGTTAAAGATTGCATTTTTTGCCAAGGGTAGGCAGAAGGTGTTTTCAGTTTCGAAAATTGCTTGGCCGTTTTCAAAGTAAATTTCTCATATTTAGTTTGTACGCCACTGAATTCCACAGATTGTTTTCACAAAACTGCTGAATTTGCTTTAGTGTTGGATGATGAAGGCGACAGAAAACACACTCATACACCGGTGTTTAAATGCCGGATTGAAGCACTGTGTTTATCAGTTTCCATCTTGATCCTCTTGTGTTTTGGTGCGACGTGGTGAAGTACCTTCCTTGCGCCTGTAATCTCCGGCGGAAAGTTCTGAATGTTTTCAAACTTCTTGACTTTGATCTTCTTTCAGAGGTCTCGGGGAGTTAGCGTCCTTTGGATATTCTCTCCCGGAGATGTCGGTGTGTAGGGAAACGAACAGCCATAAAGACTGCTTGGTTCTGCACAATTTGGTGGTGAATTGTTGCAGGCTAGATATTTTAGTATTCCTTCGGGAACCAGTGCATAGTGCGAAGGCATAAATTACCCATCACAATCTGGGAAGAGTGGTGTTCTTGATTCAACATTTCACATTCAACATCTACATACTAAGACACAATTACATTACTTCCCAAATAGTAAGACACCATTGCATCCTTCAACACATTAAGACACCGATACATAAACCTCCCACACATCAAGACACCCCTACATTACCTCCCACACACACACACTAAGACACCACTACTTTACCTTCCACACGCTAAGACACCATTACATAACCTACCACAGACAAAGACACAGCTACATTACCTACCACAGACAAAGACACAGCTACATTACCTACCACAGACAAAGACACCGCTACATTACCTACCACAGACAAAGACACCGCTACATTACCTACCGCAGACAAAGACACCATTACATTGCCACCCACATACTTAGACACCATTACATTGCCACCCACATACTTAGACACCATTACATTACCTACCACAGACAAAGACACCACTGCAATACCTCCCACATACTAAGTCACTTGTACAGTTATCCAGTTAGCTACGAAGGTCTCAGTTCTTCTGCAATTAATACCCCGGGTCCGAGGAATCGACCTTCTATTTTGGTATCCGTCCACCGAAGAAAATAGGTCTTCAGCGAATCCAATTACAAATCGCTCAATGCTCGTCTTCGATTAATTCACATTCTGTCTCAGTAATCGAAAACTGCCTGTCTGGCGACTATTTCTATACTTAGCAGAGCTGGGGCAGAATCTTTTGATAATCATTTACAGACAAACAGACAAATTTACAGACAGACAGCTATACATGCAGACATGTATACAGATAGACAGATGTACAGAGAGATACACCAAAGGACAGAAACGGACAAGAACATCTATTTTATGCATACAAACAAAATCAATTATCGTACGTACGTGCTTGCGTTTGTGCGTGCGCGCGTGCGTTCGTGCGTGCGTGCCTGCGTGTGTAAATACAGACAGAGAGACGCGTACTTGCGTGCGTACATGCAAACCTAAACTCACACACAAGTCACTCACGCACTCACATACATATATCTATAAGATATTATATGAACTCTTTTATCTTCATTGTTTTTGGATTCCTTGGAGTAGCAGTGATTTTGTTTTTCTCCGTGTTCTTATTGAAGCGAGTTTCGCACAAGTTTGTTCCCTTGTATTTACTAAACATGTCACTATATTATAGTATGGAGCCTTTACCTTTTAATTATTAGCATTATTTTATTATTATTATTATGCTTCTTTTTTCTTCTTCTTCTTTTTCTTTTTCTTACTATTATTGTGCTTCTTTTTGTCTTCTTCTTCTTCTTCTTTTTTCTTCTTCTTCTTCTTCTTCTTCTTCTTCTTCTTCTTCTTCTTCTTCTTCTTCTTCTTCTTCTTCTTCTTCTTCTTCTTCTTCTTCTACTTCTTCTTCTTCTTTATAACCTCAGACACACAAAACGTTTTGTTGCTCGTCGAATTCTTTGAGCCTTTTCTAGAAATTGCATGCAATCCGTTTTATAACTCTGCCTAATTTATATGCAGACTGTTGGTTCCTCACCTTTTATGCTGATGCACTGCTACTTTAAATGATACGCCCCTAATTAGTCAACTTTTACGACATGCTTGTTGAGAAGCAGTGGGTGTATCCCCCTTCCCTCCCCCAAGCCCCCCCCCCTACCTCACACCCCCTCCCGCACCCCACCCCCAGGCCTACAAATTAGTGCCCCTGGAAACCACACTGAGATCTTTACAGTTTAATTTATGTGTGTGTAAATGTGTTATATGTTATGTTACAGTCGATGTCACTGCACATTACGTATTTATATGTGCGCTTAGCCCCCCCCCCCCCCACCCAATGCTGCAACTACCCCGTATTACCTCTAGTTTTTGTTTCATCTCCCATGAGAAGTTGATTACAGTGTCTCACATCTTGGATTCGAAGATGGCATGGACATGCTTCACCATGTGTAAATCTCTCGTCACGCGATAGTGTTAGTGTTAGCAATTGGTCATTACCGAGTCGGCACAGCGATGAGGGTATCTGCTCGTGCCATGCATCTTCCAGCATGCATTGGTGCATTACTTGCCAGTGTATTTAGTAAAGGATTGTTTACCAAGCCCTCAGGCGTACTGAATATATATTCCATATTTTAAAGACCAATCGGTACTTGGTGGATTGGTGGTCAGCAGCACGCTGGCCGCCTTTACTTCCCAGGCTGGGTTGACCTGGGAGCCAAAGAATTTTGGTTGTTCAAGTCCAGTACCGTCAGTACCCGAACCCACAACCTTCCCATCCGCAGGCGAGCGTCTAGACGCCGCACCACGACGGCTCGCTGTGTACTTTGTAGCTGCTCCAGAAAGTCGGTTTGTCAACGGTTAAGCTAAGCTTCGATCTCCCCCTTGTATCGATACAACCATTAATATGTATCCTTTTAGTAAAGTACTCGTCTCTCGCTCAGGGGGCAGTATCGACATCTTCTGGATTAACCACCAAATGCGCAAAATACGAGTCGAAAGCGCCCATGGGCCCTCCTGTGACACACAAACGTAAATTAATCATAAACGTAGTTAATACGAGTCGTTTGGCTGCTAGCGGCAAAGTAAATAATATTTGCTGGGCATAAAAGTCTAGAAATGATTTCCTTGTTTTTGTGTTTAAGTTACAGTTTATTCTTGTAAGTGCTTTGTTTTTATTCTGAGCTCACGCGCAAACACATACACACAGTACTGGGTGTGTAGCTATGTCTTGCGGCCATGATTCGCTTCCTTTCATTAGGGGATTTTGTTTTTTGATGATAGTAATAAGTGGTAAAGGCATTAATTGTTTAACTACAAAGTGCACCTGTTTGGCTTAGCGATTGTTTATCAGTGCAGTCCTGGACATTTATTTACCAGGGTATGATTCCAGCGCTGGGCGTTAGGCAAGTTCCGTTCAGATAGTGGTGCGAGAGTCGCATCGTGGAAGAGACCGGAATCTGGTCACGTAATATGTCCATATTTAGCAGCGTTGACATTGCAGCCAACCTACATTGCGGAGATGGCACGGTTTCAATTAATTAATTCAGGCAGTACGAAGCAACATTTAACATTCACTAGCCCTTTCATTTGAGAGCTAAAGATATGTTGACGGAGTAGTCGAAACCCTGGGTCACGTGACATGCCGTGACCTGGGATAACCTAGGTGAGCTCAGAAAAAGTGAAGCAAAAGTTGGCGGGAGGAAGGAAGGAAAATGGGGGGGGGGGGCTATGACGTAAGCAGATGGTAAGCTTTGTATAGTAAAGGCGGGATGTGGCCCTTTTCTTTTAATTCACCCCATCTCGGAGACTCCGAATTTTCGTGGGAAGTTCCCGGGAAAGTCCGACAGTATAGGAGTGTTTTTACGTCAAATAAACACCGACTAACTCTAACCCCCACTACCTCTCGATAATATTGGATTTCTCTAGATGGGGTGAACAAAAGTAAAAGGACCGCAGGATGGCCCCGGGGCAAAGAAATAAGATACTAGAGGAGAAATACTGTTTTCTGTGGCCATGCAAGACGGTTGTCCCGGAACTATCAGAGTTGCATCATCAGCTATCTCCCTCCTCCTTCCCTCCATGCTCTTTCTTATTGTTTCTGGGCAGAACCAGTCATGAACTGGCATCAGACACTGACAGTACTATTATGTTGTCGGCCAGATAATAGAAACTCTAGTAGGAACATCAAAATGTCAGGGCGCGAAAATCTGCCTCTCCCGGCTATGGGGGAAGCTGTGTGCGGACAGTTGCGTCACTAAGTCTAGTGCCGGCTCTTGTGTATTAAAGGATATCGATTTGACATTTTTAGCAGCCGGCATTGTGTTTCTGTTGGCCTGCTGTGTTTTCCTGCATAACCCATCTTTTGTTTGTGCCGGTACCCCCCCCCCCCCCCCCCCCTATTTTTTTTTTCTTCATCAGATTTAATGTGTTGTTTTTGTTGTAAAGGGGGTCGGATATTGTCCAAGGAGCGGATTATTGTTAAAAAAGTAGATTATTGTATATGTTATAGATTATGGTAAAAAAGTAGATTATTGTAAATCTTGTTGTTGTACACACGTTTTGATATTGAATCAATAAAACGTTTATCTTTAAAAGCTCACCATAAGCTCACTATTTGTTGGTACATAACAAGTATTGATATTTATTCAAAAAACGTTTATCTTTAAAAGCTCACTATAAGCTAAACATATGTTGTACACAACAAATGTTGATATTGAATCAGAAAAAACGTTTATCTTTAAATACTCACTATATGTTGTACACAACAAATGTTGATATTGAATCAGAAAAAAACTTTTATCTTTAAATACTCACCATATGTTGTACACAACAAATGTTGATATTGAATCAGAAAAAAACTTTTATCTTTAAATACTCACCATATGTTGTAGACAACAATTATTGAATCAAAATACGTTTTTCTTGAAAATAATTATAGTCTTGTTTTTAACTTGCAAAGAAAAGGTCTTATTCGTGGCACTGAAAACCGTTGCAGGTGTCACACTCGGCATAAGTTCTTAGTTAGTTAGTTGGGTTATCATCATTGCTCTCCGGACATGTCCATATGTGCTCAGATCCTTCCCTCAATGTGAACCCCAACGTCCGATGGCTAATAGTACCAGTTCTATGTTGATTAACAAGTCTTCTGGCGTGTCTGGTGTGGGTCTCGTTTTTTGCTGTGCCGATCTTAATTCCCAAGTCTGCCATTCTGGCGAGTGATGTGGATTCACTGCCCCCAAAGTCCTCTATCCTTCCCATTTCTCTGAGGGCATTAATAATATCAGCATGATCCATAGGCTGACCGTCGGTAGTGATAGCGGATCCAGCCAATCTGTCAGCTCTTTCATTTTGATCGTCGCCTGCGTGTCCCCGAACAAAAATAAAGGTGACTCCACGCACAGTGGACTTCTGTAATGATTCAAGCCATTGTCTTCGCACTGAACCTGCCTGAACCCTCCGGATCATACTCATTGAATTACTGAGTATACATACACGGGTGTATTTTGTGTTTCAAGCCAGACAAACGCTTGCGTCACTGCCATCACCTCCATCGTCATGCTGCTAATTGTCATGGAGAAGGCGCCGTTGGCTTCTTTGACTGTTCTGCCCTCTGAGTGTGCTGTGAATGCCCATGCGTTACCATATGTTGTACAGATCACGTTTTGATATTGAATAAAAAAACGTTTATCTTTTAAAGCTCACCATAAGTTCTCGGCATAAGTTCTGTCACTCGCTAAGACTTGTTCTAAATCTCCAGAACGTTTTTGTACTGACTACAAGTAAACAATCCCTTCGACACAAATGACGCCACTGTCATTTGGTCCCAGATCAGTATTTGGCTGACCAATCGACGCCCGGTGGAGGATGTTATCACCACAAAACCAGCCACCTTTACTTCCCTGGACTTATCCAGTACCCATTTTTAGCTAGATCCATTGGAGAGTCCACGTTAATTCAGAAACAAATCCGTTTCAAATCCCGGACATTCAAACCAATGGAAGCTCTAGCAACTGCACCACTTCGGCTCCCTTTCATCACAAATGACAACCTGTATTAAGGGAAGTAGTAGTTTCAGACACGACACAATGGAGCCGCCAGTACTAGGGCAACATGACATGGAATGACGCCAGAGACTAAAAACCGAAATATTTCACGACGTTAAAAAGCGAACTTCATTTTCCGCCATGCACCTTGTTTCCGGATTTATTGTGTTACCGACTTAAAGAGTAGAAAAAACATTATTAGCTCACGTAAAGAAATGTGGTTTCGGAAATTATACATTTTTTAAACAAATTTTAATAATAAAACAATGGATTGATGGGTGGGACTTTGGATGGGTGGGCAAGTTGTTAGAGGTAAATAACATTTGCAAGAATTCAGGGAGTGAGGGAGCAGAGGGAGGGGCTGAGAAATAGGTATTTGTGACAGTAGTCGAGTGGGGGAATAAGAGGTAAGTAAGTAAGTACGTACATATGAAGGTACTTGGATAAAAAGGTAATAAAACTATAGGCGGGTAAGTAGTTGCATGAAAAGATAGGTATGTTGCTGGGTAGGTAGTTAGGTTTGGGTTAAGCGGTGTATTGGGGAGGATCAAAGCCTTCACTAGGAAGAGAACATGCAGTCTTACCAATATATTGTGGCAAGATAGACCTTTCCATTAGCTTGGTTTACCTGATGATCTGGCAGGGAAGCTTCCACGGACAGACCGACAGATTACTTCTTCTCTGATCAAGTAACTTCTGCTTTGTTTCAAATGTATTACTGCTAGACAGCAGATATAGTTTGTTTCAGTGGGTTAACTGGGCAGATATAGTTTGTTTCAGTTGGTTAACTGGGCAGGTATAGTTTGTTTCAGTCGGTTCACAGGGCAGATAAGGTTTGTTTCAGTTGGTTAACTGGGCAGGTATAGTTTGTTTCAGTCGGTTCACAGGGCAGATAAGGTTTGTTTCAGTTGGTTAACTGGGCAGATGTAGTTTGTTTCAGTTGGTTAACAGGGCAGATAAGGTTTGTTTCAGTTGGTTAACTGGGAAGATGTAGTTTGTTTCAGTTGGTTAACAATGCAGATAAGCTTTATTTCAGCTAGATAACAAAGACAGAAACAAGGTTAGCACCCCTGAAGTAATTGCTTCAGACCGCTGCCCCAGTGCTTTAGTCAATATTACCAGTACCACCTCCATCGACATGCCCATACACCAAGAAATAGAACACTTGGGACCCAGCCATTTACATCAGCATTCGACAAGAAAAAGGACAATTGGGACCCAGCGATTTACATCAGCATACGACAAGAAGTAGAACAATTGGGACCCAGCGATTTACATCAGCATACGACAAGAAGTAGAACAATTGGGACCCAGCGATTTACATCAGCATACGACAAGAAGTAGAACAATTGGGACACAGCCATTTACATCAGCATACGACAAGAAGTAGAACAATTGGGACACAGCCATTTACATCAGCATACGACAAGAAAAAAAACACATGGGACCCAGCCATCTACATCAGCATACGACAAGAAATAGAACACATGGGACCCAGCCATTTACATCAGCATACGACAAGAAATAGAACACATGGGACCCAGACATTTACATCAGCATACGACAAGAAATAGAACACATGGGACCCAGACATTTACATCAGCATACGACAAGAAGTAGAACAATTGGGACACAGCCATTTACATCAGCATACGACAAGAAATAGAACACATGGGACCCAGACATTTACATCAGCATACGACAAGAAGTAGAACAATTGGGACACAGCCATTTACATCAGCATACGACAAGAAATAGAACACATGGGACCCAGACATTTACATCAGCATACGACAAGAAGTAGAACAATTGGGACACAGCCATTTACATCAGCATACGACAAGAAGTAGAACAATTGGGACACAGCCATTTACATCAGCATACGACAAGAAAAAGGACACATGAGACCCAGCCATTTACATCAGCATACGACAAGAAATAGAACACATGGGACCCAGACATTTACATCAGCATACGACAAGAAATAGAACACATGGGACCCAGACATTTACATCAGCATACGACAAGAAATAGAACAATTGGGACCCAGACATTTACATCAGCATACGACAAGAAATAGAACAATTGGGACCCAGACATTTACATCAGCATACGACAAGAAATAGAACAATTGGGACCCAGACATTTACATCAGCATACGACAAGAAATAGAACAATTGGGACCCAGACATTTACATCAGCATACGACAAGAAATAGAACAATTGGGACCCAGCCATTTACATCAGCATACGACAAGAAATAGAACACATGGGACCCAGCCATTTACATCAGCATACGACAAGAAAAAGGACACTTGCAATCCAGACATTTACATCAGCATACGACAAGAAATAGAACAATTGGGACCCAGACATTTACATCAGCATACGACAAGAAATAGAACAATTGGGACCCAGCCATTTACATCAGCATTCGACAAGAAAAAGGACAATTGGGACCCAGCCATTTACATCAGCATTCGACAAGAAAAAGGACAATTGGGACCCAGCCATTTACATCAGCATTCGACAAGAAAAAGGACAATTGGGACCCAGCCATTTACATCAGCATTCGACAAGAAATAGAACAATTGGGACCCAGCCATTTACATCAGCATACGACAAGATATAGAACACATGGGACCCAGCCATTTACATCAGCATACGACAAGAAATAGAACAATTGGGACCCAGCCATTTACATCAGCATACGACAAGAAATAGAACACATGGGACCCAGACATTTACATCAGCATACGACAAGAAAAAGAACAATTGGGACCCAGCCATTTACATCAGCATACGACAAGATATAGAACACATGGGATCCAGCCATTTACATCAGCATACGACAAGAAATAGAACAATTGGGACCCAGACATTTACATCAGCATACGACAAGAAATAGAACACATGGGACCCAGACATTTACATCAGCATACGACAAGAAATAGAACACATGGGATCCAGCCATTTACATCAGCATACGACAAGAAATAGAACAATTGGGACAACGCCATTTACATCAGCATACGACAAGAAATAGAACAATTGGAACCCAGCCATTTACATCAGCATACGACAAGAAATAGAACACATGGGACCCAGACATTTACATCAGCATACGACAAGAAATAGAACACATGGGACCCAGACATTTACATCAGCATACGACAAGAAATAGAACAATTGGGACAACGCCATTTACATCAGCATACGACAAGAAATAGAACAATTGGGACAACGCCATTTACATCAGCATACGACAAGAAATAGAACAATTATGACAACGCTATTTACATCAGCATACGACAAGAAATAGAACACATGGGACCCAGCCATTTACATCAGCATACGACAAGAAAAAGGACACTTGGGACCCAGCCATTTACATCAGCATACGACAAGAAGTAGAACAATTGGGACCCAGCGATTTACATCAGCATACGACAAGAAGTAGAACAATTGGGACACAGCCATTTACATCAGCATACGACAAGAAGTAGAACAATTGGGACACAGCCATTTACATCAGCATACGACAAGAAAAAAAACACATGGGACCCAGCCATCTACATCAGCATACGACAAGAAATAGAACACATGGGACCCAGACATTTACATCAGCATACGACAAGAAATAGAACAATTGGGACCCAGACATTTACATCAGCATACGACAAGAAATAGAACAATTGGGACCCAGACATTTACATCAGCATACGACAAGAAATAGAACAATTGGGACCCAGACATTTACATCAGCATACGACAAGAAATAGAACAATTGGGACCCAGACATTTACATCAGCATACGACAAGAAATAGAACAATTGGGACCCAGCCATTTACATCAGCATACGACAAGAAATAGAACACATGGGACCCAGCCATTTACATCAGCATACGACAAGAAAAAGGACACTTGCAATCCAGACATTTACATCTGCTACCACCAACACTTAGGACCCAGCCATTTACCCGCATGCACCATGAAAAAGAACAATTGAGACCTAGCCGGCGCCGGCGCCGTCTCGCTCCTCACTATTTCCAACCATCTGCTTGTATCCATCCCTGTGCGGACATTATGTCCGCCCCTGAGCGGACATTGTGACCATCTGTTATCATCGGAAACCCAGGGTGTCTTAGATCGATTCGTGTCGTCTGATTTGAGGCAATCTTTCAACATCAGAGACTGCAAACATGTCTACGTTTTTTAAAGCTCTTTCGTGGACATCAATTCCCGGCAATGATAGTGGTCGAAAAGTCATGACAGTAACATGGAGGAGTGGCTGCAAATGAAATAGAACATATATACTACAAGGTATTTGTAAAGTCTTGCTACACTTTGTATGTAAAACAAATTTGAAAAACTAAGTGCCTGATGTCATCAAACATATGTTTCGCAGTCAGTCGTGAAGCAGTATGCAGTGACTGGCTGTCGTCTGCTGGAGTGATTTTAGCACTCAAAACCCTGATGATGTTATCAACGAAAGGAACATTTCTTTTTTCAACAATTAATTTATAATGGCGGTTGATACAGGCGAATGGTTGTTCAAAGGTTTATAGCAAGTTTCCATGATAAACAACATCCTCATAGCATTACGGTTAGAAATGTGTTAAATAAGTTTCTTGCTACGAAAAATTGGAAGATGCTGCGCAATCAGGTAGGCTTACTGTGTCTGCAGAAAGATGTCTGGATAACCCATACAGAATCATGAAACGCTTAGGCAAGTCCTTTTGGAAAATATCGCAACAAGTGAATGTATATGGAAACTCATAATGGACATTTCCAACACCGGTTATAATAAATATTGCATAGGTACTTTCAAGCTTCGCCAGAACAGCGTTACACCATAGTAGGAACTATTTGACTAAGTGCATCATGTACTTTGTTTTTTAAATTTATTTTGCGTACAAAGTGTAGTTACACTTTACAAACGCGTTGTAGAATGTGAAAGCAGACAGATGTAATAAGAGAGAGGGACGTTACGCAAGAGGACAGTAGTAGGAGTGAGGGAGATACTGAAAGATGACATATGTAGTAAAAGAGAGGAAGGGGTAGAAGGAAAGAGAGATGGTAGATTCGGTAATATGTATGGAA
>CAJHNH020003279.1:452376-517376 GCA_905116865.2 Candidula unifasciata | reverse complement strand
GATTTAATTTAGTTAATAGTTAAGTTAATAATCAACCGATTATCCTCATCATTGCACATCGAACAAGTCAATAAGCACTTGGATCCCATCTTCAGTATATCCCTCAGCATATAGCGACTGATAACACTAGTTCTGTTTGTTTATTACTCTTCTTCGACTGCCTCTATTGTGGTCATGTCTGTAATACTCTTTTGACTTGAATTCTTGTCGTCATTTTAATGTAGCTGATTCACTGTTGTCTCCAAAATAATCTGCTCGGCCTGCCTCCTTGCAAGCTTTCAGAAAATGGCCTTGTTTCCTGCTTTTCCTTAGCCTACAGTGACCCTGCCAACAAGTTAATCAGCACCTTCATTCCGTCTTAGCCCAGAATGACCTAGGAGCACAGCAATGAAGTTGATTCCTGTCAACAGAAATTTCCTCAGAGATTCCAACCATCGTCGTCGAACCGATCTAGTCTCGATCTTGTTTCGCCTGCGCATGGAATCGCTTAGAGTCATCATCATCATCGTAAAGCAGGTCCTTTGCAGAACGTCGCTCTCATCACGGCCCGCCTGAAAGAAACTCAGTCTCTTACCAGATCTCTCGCTTCGTATACTTTCATATTCAAGGAGTCACTTATATTATGTGACCGTCTTCGTGTCTGTCGGCCCCTGCCCCTCCTTCCTGGTACGATTCCTTCTGCTATTATTTTTCCAGACTGTCATGGCGCTAAAAATGACTAAAATATTTCATTTTCTGAGACAAGATGCTGTTTATTTCTCAGTCGTCCTTGATGTTACTTGGAGAGGTCGCATAGTAAAAGTGTGTGGATGTTACTTGGAGAGGTCGCATAGTAAAAGTGTGTGGATGTTACTTGGAGAGGTCGCATAGTAAAAGTGTGTGGATCTTACTTGGAGAGGTCCCTATAGTAAAAGTGTGTGGATGTTACTTGGAGAGGTCGCATAGTAAAAGTGTGTGGATGTTACTTGGAGAGGTCGCCTAGTAAAAGTGTTTGGGTGTCTAGCCACATCACTGATTGAGTAGCCTTCCCACCCCCATAGTCAGACAGTCGGTACTTCCAGGATGTAACTGTTGGGTTGCCAGATCCCCGATTGTAGGGGGATCAGATTATCTCATCACATGGACGGTCCTAAGTAAAGGACCATTTAGTGCCAGTCGCACACGACGTTTGTTGCGATAGATGTGGTTTTAAAGCTCAATCGACAGTCGATTGAACTTGTATGTAATTTTGGGCCGGTCGCTTTTACTTCTCACCACATTTCCTGGTACTCATTTCAGACTTGGTCGACCTAGAAGTCAAGATCAAATTTAAAAACAAATGCCTGCGTCAGGATTTGACCCCCAGACCCTTGGGCAGGAGAGTAAGCGTATAACCACTACATTAGCGTGGTTCCCTAGGGATCACAGCTGTGCGAGAAATCACTCAGCGTACCACTGAAACCCGTTCCATGTGCCGCAGTTCGCAGGAGTGCCACAGACTAGTGGTCTGACGCAGTATTTTTTCCGCAGCGATAGTTTTGGCTACGACCCAGTCTTTACTTTCTATATTTGTGTCTTTTCTATCCAATGACCACATTTGTATTTTTGTCCATAGTCTTACTTGTCAAAATTCCTATGCGAGTTATACGATTCTGAGGCAGAATGCAAGAAACCCCCCGACTCCCAATCCTTTTCTTGTTTTTAACCCCACAGCATGTCGTAAAAGTTGACTAATAAGGAGTTTGCTGAAATCGTGTGTTGGCTCGAAATCCTCAGATGTCGCACCGTAGCTGTTCACCACAAGATAACGTGCTAGCCGTCCGTTAAAGGCGAACGCGGAAGAAGGATTTTTCTATTACATTTTTGTCTCAACTCTAACGTGATCTTAAAGTGTTTGTTTTCTCTCAGCTCTAATGTGATCCAAAAGTGTTTGTTTTTTCTCAGCTCTATTGTGATTCCAAAGTGACTGTGTTCTTTCATCTCTAACGTAATCTAAATTTTCTTGTTGTCTCTCATCTCTAAGGTGATCTAAATTTTCTTGTTGTCTCTCATCTCTAAGGTGATCTAAAAGTGCTTGTTTTCTCTCAACTCTAACGTTATCTTTAATTACTCGTTTTGTCTCAGCCCTAACGTTATCTAAAAGTGCTCTCTTTGTCTCAACCCTAACGTGATCTAAAAATGCTGGTTTTGTCTCAGCCCTAACGTGATCTAAAAGTGCTGGTTTTGTCTCACCCGTAACGTGATCTAAAACTGCTGGTTTTGTCTCAACCCTAACGTGATCTAAAAGTGCTGGTTTTGTCCCTGCAGCTCGACTGGACGGTGTGAAGACGTATATGGCTCTTCGGCGAGTGCCGCTCAAACTTCAGGACCGAGTGATCAAGTGGTTCGACTACTTGTGGATGTGCAACAAGTCCGCGGACGAGGAGAAGTCTCTGAGTCTCCTCCCAGACAAGCTGAAGGTGTGTGGAGAATGCTTTTGTTGTATTGTCACGTTGTCGTCTTCACACGGATGCAAATGATATGAGTTAACATGAAGCTGTACAATTACAGCGCAACAGAACAGCAGACATGACTAGAAGTGGCCAAACTTGCAAAGGCACAATCAGAAGTGGCAGAATGTCTACTTATTTCTGTGTACTGGCGAAGGTTTTCTGGACGCAACGTCCGTTCTGTCACATGTGATTGGTGTTTTGTAAAGATGGCCGTTTCTATTTTTTTTTTTTTACTTTAATTATGTGTGTGTTTGATGTTTTTGTGTGTGCGTGTGTGTGTGTGTGTGTGTGTGTGTGTGTGTGTGTGTGTGTGTGTGTGTGTGTGCCTTTGATGACAATGATGATAGTTATAACAAAGAATAATTATTATTCTAGTTTTTCATGTGGTATTAGTAGCCATGGTAATAATGTTTATCATGATGAAGTTGTGCTGAAAATGCTAATGATATCGATAAAGATCAGAAGATAATAATGATGGAAGGAATAAATGAATGAATCAAGAATTGATATCACTGCACACGGGACATGTCCACAAGTGCTCAGTCTCTTTCTTCTGGAGCCGACAAAATGTCGACATACTGGTAGTATCAGTTGCAAACTGATTACAAGTCGTCCTATGTTTCCCCCATCTGTCCTCCTGAACCTCAGCTCACCTCCTGTTGAATAGTAAGTAAAGTAAGTGAAGATCCCTTTTCACGCCTTTTAGGCGCATCAGGCATATGGGAAGAGCACCCCCATTTTTACAGACCAATCGGCACTATGTGGGTAATATGGTCAGCATTACGCCGGCCGTCTTTACTTCCCCGGGACAGCATCCTGGTACCCATTTTAGCTGGGTCGACCTTCGACGCCCCAAACCTTGTTAAAAATCCACGCAGCCAGCAGTGGGTTTCGATCACGGTACGTTGGAATAATGAGTCAGACTCGCAACGCCTAAGCCACAGACGCCACCTCCTGTTGAACGAGTCTTTAAAAACACGATGAAACCGATTATGTGAAGATAATGTCAACTATCACATCGACCATGGTAATAAGGATTTCAAGGCGGGGGATTTATTTGGATTTGATAAAAGGGATTGTTCGCCCTTATCAATCGACCGGCTAGGTGATGACTCGCTGTTGTTTTTTTTTTTTTTTTTATATAAAGCTGGTGTGGTAAAGGCTCTATTTCAGCGGGTCGCGACCCTTTTTTTTTTTTTTGGGTGTCAAACGACCCTTTCACACGGGTCGCCTAAGACCATCGGAAAAGACATATTCATTGGATTTATAAAGGAAAATAGTTGTTTGGGAGGTGGCCACAAGATGAGGAACTGTATCGAAGGGTCGCGGCATTAGGAACGTTGAGAGCCATTGCTCTATGTGATCAGATAGACAGTGCAGCAGAACAGTCTCCCAAAACCGGCAGACTTATTCACCCTGGGGTCAATAGAGGTTCGGTAAAATATTCAACACTGATGGGTAAACATAGGCGAACTTGTTCACCAAACGGTGGTAGTCATGTATACTTGAGTCAAGAATTGACATCAACTCGGGGGCATTCCCATGCATGCTCTGTCATCATCTTCAGAAGCCAGCGCAGAGTTCCAATACTGATGGTACCGGTCACAATCTGGTTATGTGTCCGTCTTGCGGTTCCTCTGAGTGTAGTGAGCCGGCCAGACTCTCTGGTTACACCCAGGTGCCTCATTCTCTCCAGGCCATAATAATCTTGTTTCTCTACTGATTCCGTTTCTTGTTCCCAAAAGGCCTTGACCACACCTGCCTTGTCATGTATCAATTCACCACCCAGTGGTGCAGATCCAGCCACACTGTCTGCCTGTTCATTACCCACAGCGCCCTGATGGCCCGGAGAAAAGATCCAAAGTATGCTCATTACCCATGACCTTACCAGTATAGCTTGCCACTCTCCTCAAAACATCCCTTTCACGTTTCCCAGCATGCTTTCAGAGTCTGTTACAATTACGACACTTGTATGCATCTTGTTCTCTAGTCATGTGGAGTACATTCTATCAGTAAAATTTGTTTAAATATGTTTATGTCTCCCGTATAGGAAAACTTATGGAAACCCAACTCAAGTGTTTTCTCTCGTTCAGACAATTAACCCCAGACACGATCAGGAGGTGCCATATCGAATGACTGTCTGTCTGTATCAATATGGGTCGAGTCTAGCACCATATGTCTAATGCGCCAATGGCATGAAAACTGACTTTTACTTGACTCAACTCTGTTGCCGGAGCTTCGGGGTTCGTTCTTTGTTTGACGTTCGCGGCAGGTACCTGGTAAATCTGCGGAGAGATACTGAGCCATATGGGATCAAATCCGGTGTAATGAAGTCGACCCTCTCGACTTTAACTTTACCGACCCTAAACATGATGTGCACTTATATGTTCTGTTTTCCCGCCATCGACCCCCTCTCTACAGGCAGAAATCGCCATCCACGTCCACCTAGACACGCTGAAACGAGTGGAGATCTTTCAAGCAACTGAGGCTGGTTTTCTCTGTGAGCTGGTGCTCCGTCTACGGCCCGTGCTGTTCTCACCAGGGGATTACATCTGTAGGAAAGGTCAGTAGTTCGTACGTTTGTGTGTATGTTTCATGTCTCCGTCTTTCTTTTACCTTTTGTATAGTTTTGAGTTTTAACATATGGCTGTGAATCCTGGGCAATCGGAAGGCAGGCCAAACAATTTCTAGAAGCCTCAGAGATGTGGTTTTACAGAAGAAGGCTTAGAATACCGTGGACAGCCAAAAAGAGCAACCAAGAGGTTTTGAAAGAGGCGGGAGCCCGAAGACAACTTATCACAGACATCAGAAGGAGACAGTCATCATTTTTCGGTCATGTTATGAGAAGAGGGAAAATAGAACATGTTGTGACCACTGGAAAGATCTGTGGAAGGAGAGATAGAGGAAGACAACGAGAGAAGATGCTTGACAGTCTTCTTGCATGGCATGGAGTGTTGGCACACGAACTGATACATGCTGCAGGAGATCGCAGATTATGGAGAGACATGATCGCCCACGCCAGTCGGCAAGGCACCTGATGATGAGGATGATGATGATGATAGTTTTGAGTATTCTGTGTAATCATCATAAATGCTGTAATTGGTGGGTTTTGTTCCGTGTTTTCTGTCCGAATTCTCTTTTGTTGAACGTTACTACTTCATTTCTTCTCCTTTACTTTCAGAATTGTTTTACATTTTATAAAACACAGCGGTTTATCATTGGCGAATTCCGCAAGCAAATAATATCCCAACGAGACGCAATGTCTAGACTTGACGCAACAGCTGATTCACATAGGCTCTTCGGTAGAACAGTGTCTTGCAGTGGATGATTCCAGGTCCCTGTGACTTGTTTGGCAATAAAATAGCTGACCCTGGGCCAAAAGCGGCAGTGGTATGTAGCAGTCAAATTTTGACTGAATCCACAAGGAGACTAAGACATTGATTAAAAACATGTGTAAAATCCTACATGTGGCTGGATACTCACACACAATTTTTTTTTGTTTCTTGAAAGAAAACGTTCCGGTATAGAATTCTTCAGGATTACAATCTCAAGATAGAGAATCAAATAGGGGTCAGTTATTCATTTAGGAGCATCTTCATGGCACATCGGACATGCCCATTAGTGCTCCGGCCTCCTCCTTAGTGTGTCTTGAAGTGTTGTTAGGCTAACAACTCTCATTCTCTTTGGGTTTATGCTACTGGCACCATTATTATCGGAACTCTTCGCTGGCTGCTGAAGATGGGGACGAAGCGCTTATGGGAATGCCCCTTGTGCTCTGATGTCGGTTCTTGAATCAAATCAATCAATTCTCTTTGGGTTGGTTTATCGACGGGTGTCTCCAAGTGTTGTTAGGCTAACAACTCTCATTCTCTACGGGTTGATGTAACGACGGGTGTCTCCAGATGTTGTTAGGCTAATAATTCTCATTCTCTTTGGGTTGATGTAACGACGGGTGTCTCCAAGTGTTGTTAGGCTAACAACTCTCATTCTCTACGGGTTGATGTAACGACGGGTGTCTCCAAGTGTTGTTAGGCTAATAATTCTCATTTTCTTTGGGTTGGTGTAGCGACGGGTGTCTCCAAGTGTTGTTAGGCTAATAATTCTCATTCTCTTTGGGTTGGTGTAACGACGGGTGTCTCCAAGTGTTGTTAGGCTAATAATTCTCATTCTCTTCGGGTTGGTGTATCGACGGGTGACTCCCGCATAGTTTTGCTGTCTCGCTGCTTCAGCTGGTACACCCAGGGTATGCAGTCTATTCAGTGAAAAATCATTTTCCACGAAACTGGAAACTTCACAGTGTTAGTCTCTCATACAGCGTTGATGATATGTTTCTTTGTCTGTAGAAAGCCCATTTCTGATAGTGGCACTGCCAGCCAGGGCCTCTGCTCTCTCAATACCTTTCACACTAGCATATCCTGAGACAAAAATGAAGGCGATTTTGCGAAATGCTAAGTGCTAAATCATATGGAACCACTGTGTCCGTATATGCCCCGCCGTGATCTTTGTAGCATGCCAGCTGCATCGCTGAGCAAATTTGCATTTGGGGAATCCTTAGATTTCAGCCATTGTAGGGCCTTTGTCACAAACATGACTTTGATTGTCACGCTGGTGGTGGTAGAACCAAACAAAATTAAAAACATGACACTTGGCGCTTATACTGGAGATTCTCCTGTATTAGCACGATACACGTTGCTCCGTATCATCGGCGAGGATCCTGCAGACAGCAAGCCACAGAAAATTAAGTGGTAAACGGCAGTGGCCACGCCGCCATATTGCATTATGTACTCGTTGCATCCCCAAGAAATATATTGGCAAACAACAAAGCGGTAAGGGAATAACCTATTGTCCAGTGTGGATAGGCTGTTTGTTTGTTTGTTGTTGTTTTAATTTCTCTGGTATAGTTATTTGTGTAACCCCCTAAGGACTGCTGTCCGTGATTCCGTATCTTGTTGCTGTTGTGCTTGTTGATAAAGATTTTTGCCAAAACTTTTCATTGCTTTTCTGTATACTGCTTTCCCCCCTTGCCCCTCTTGTTTATTCTTTTAATCATGGTTCACTGTATTCAGTTTTCGATATTGTTCCAGTAAAGTAAAGTAAATGTCTTTTTTCCACGACTTTAGGCGTATACGGCATACAATCGGCACAAGATAGGTGATGTGGTCAGCATCACGCTGGCCGCTTTTACTTCCCAGAACTGCACCCGGTACCCACTCAAGGATAAGTCGACCTTGGAGTCAAGGTCATTTTTGAAAACCAACGACCTTCTGATCCGCACGCGAGTGTCTAGCCGCTTTGCAACGGCGTTTCGTGTTCTAGTAGTTCTTCTAATTTATTTATTTCGCAGTCTCTATTTTATTCTACGTCTTTCCGACACATCTCATTTCACACATGGTTAGTTTTTTCTCTCGGGTTCTTTGGCTACACTGTTATTAATTTGTTACTATGATTGTTTTTTTTTTTTAATCATGATTTTTTAAACCACACCTCCCAACGTGTTGCGTGTTGTCTGTTAATTGCTCATTGTTAGTTAACACTCTCCAGCTATCTTAGCTTTCAGCCAGTGCAGGCTAAAGCGTGCATTCTGTCATTAACGCAAAGCTCTAGATTTGCTGTGTGGGTTTTCTTATGTCTTGAAAACCACGTTTGGATGAAGTCGTGTGTGCCAAGCTTATCCCTTGGCTTACAACCGTTTCCTTACTGTCTCCATAACTGCTTTGTTGATAAATGCTTTGGTGGGAATTTTTGATTGTTTCGTTACTTTCTGTTGAGCTGGTGATTACTATTTTTTACTCACGCTGTATTTATTCAAAGTGCAAGGAAACTGTCTTTTTCAGCTTAATGAAACTTGTTCTTTGTCAGACTTTTGCAGGCGGGGTTAAAGTTATTTATTTAAACATGTTAAATTACACGACATGACCACAAGTCTTACAAAAAGTGAAGTTGATATTGATTCTTCTTTCTTTCTTTCTTTTTTTCTTTCTTTCTTTCTTTCTTTCTTTCTTTCTTTCTTTCTTTCTTTCTTTCTTTCTTTCTTTCTTTCTTTCTTTCTTTCTTTCTTTCTTTCTTTCTTTCTTTCTTTCTTTCTTTCTTTCTTTCTTTCTTTCTTTCTTTCTTTCTTTCTTTCTTTCTTTCTTTCCTTCTTTCTTTCTTTCTTTATTTCTGTCTTTCTTTCTTTAATTCAACGTCATCATCATCATCAACGTTGTCATCATCATCATCATCATCATCATCATCCACGTCATTATCATCATCAACGTCATCATCACCAACGTCATCATCATCATCAACAACGTCATCATCATCATCATCATCACCAAAGTCATTATTATCATCATCATGAACGTCATCATCAACACCAACGTCATCATCATCATCAACGTCATCATCATCATCAACGTCATCATCATCATCATCACCAACGTCATCATCATCATCATCATCACCAACGTCATCATCATCATCATCAACGTCATCATCATCATCAACGTCATCATCATCATCATCACCAACGTCATCATCATCATCATCATCACCAACGTCATCATCATCATCATCAACGTCATCATCAACGTCATCATCATAATTAACGTCATCATCATAATTAACGTCATCATCATCATCATCACCAACGTCATCATCATCATCATCACCAACGTCATCATCATCATCATCAACATCATCACCAACGTCATCATCATCATCATCAACGTCATCATCATAATTAACGTCATCATCATCACCAACGCCATCATCATTATCACCTGTCATCATCATCTTCATAATCATCACCAACAACGTCATCATAATCATCATCATCATCATCATTATCATCATCAACCTTGCCTTGCCGACTAGTTTGGGCGATTATGTTTCTCCACAGTCTGCTATCTTCAACAGCATGTATTAGTTCCTGTGATTTTACCCCTCCATCTTCTTTTTCTCTTCCTCTTTTTCTGCTTCACTCACTTACCTGCTTATTCACTCATTTAGTTACTCACTAATTTACTTACCTACTCACTCAGTCACTTTCTTGCTTACTTCCTTACACCCATAGCATTTGTGTTGCTGTGACTACTTTGCTGTAGTTAAAGATGAGACGGATATACAATCATACGGCAACTGGTACCATCGGAATTGGAACTCTTTGCTTGCTGCTGAAGCTGGGGACTGAGCACTTATGGGAGTGTCCCGAGAGCTGTGATGTCGATTCCTAATTCAGCATTCAACATTCAACATGCAGCCCATTTGTGTTTTCAGGATATGTGTCGAGAAGGAATTGACTCGAGACCTTTGCAACAGTTGGTAAGATTAATGGAAAGAGAGCGAAAGGAAGGCAGTGAAATAATTATTTGGATGGCTAAGCCGCATAGATGGGCCAGCCAAGAACACAGACCTGATCCGACATTCTGGCGATAGTCTGAAATGACGAAACATGACAGCCTGGGTATACTGAAATTACTAAAGATGATGATACTAATATAGGTAAAATGTAAAGTCGGGAGATGTGAACCAGCGTCAATGAACGCAGTTATAAACCAGAAGTGCTCTGCCACCAGTACGGACAGCTTATAAGAAACCGTCCGCCTGTGTCGCCGTCCGCACGTAACTCCGTAGCCGCAGTGTCGTTCCTATACTTACCCCAGAGTATTAACTCCGGTACCCACTACCTAGAACCGCCCAGTTTCGAACACCGGCCGTGCGCAGCAGCAAGTAGCAGGTCAATTTGAAGGCGAGTTTTCTATCGACTGCGCTAACGCGACCCCGTGATGATACTAATGATGATTATGTTGATGGTACGCGAAATTATCAGCTGAGAATCGCTGTAGAATAGGGAAATATCAATCGAACCGACCCACGCAATATTCAAGCAGCGTCCTCATCAACACATATTTGCATGGGATCTGAGAACATCTGGATTCCCTGATTGTGTACCATTTTCCGCCTGTGCGAAAAGAGCTTTCCAGAATCCGGCTGTCGTGAAGGACATTGGAAAAATCCAGCGGATATCACCAATCTAGGACCTGTGGGAAGTCCCCATCCTATTTGCTTTATCGTCCAAGGAATGGAAGGAATCGAATTAAACTGTGGTAGTCAATTAAGAATTCTCCTATTTCGAATTTATCACATCGATTTTTATCTTTATGCAAATGATGAGAATGCACACAGGGATTGGGCGCTGAAACGTGATGAGAATTGGACGCATTTTTTGGCCAGGGAAATTAAGTTTGTTTTAGGGAATCTCTGTAAATATGCACGGAAAGGAAGTTCTTACGTTTGTTAAAGATTATATTTTAATTGTATTTGTTTCTTCTTCTTCTTTTATGTAAGGGACAGTTGTGAAATGTCTGCCTGCTTCTAAATGATGATATGTGTTTGTTTTTCCTGGTGGCCATTGTTTTCAGAGGAGGGGGAAAAAATTCTTCTTTGAGTTCACCGGCTGTAAACTCCGGCGGAAAGTTCTGGTTGTTCGCCCACCTCTGGACTTTGGCCTTGTTCCAGAACCTGAGTGTTGCGTGCACATCTGTTTTACAGATCTGACTTATGTGTGCAGATTGTTGGTTTCTTGCCTCTCAGGCAGATGCACTCCGACTTCGAACTAAGCCCCCAATTAGTCATAAGAGCGTATTCCCTCACACAATGTCCTTGTCAGAGCGTATTCCCTCACACAGTGTCGTCATGAGAGCGTGTTCCCTCACACAGTGTCCTCATAAGAGCGTATTCCCTCACACAGTGTCCTCATAAGAGCGTATTCTTTCACACAATGTCCTCGTGAGAGCGTATTCCCTCACACAGTGTCATCGTGAGAGCGTATTCCCTCACACTGTGTCCTCATAAGAGCGTATTCCCTCACACAGTCCTCATGAGAGCGTATTCCCTCACAGTGTCCTCATAAGAGCGTATTCCCTCACACAATGGCTTCATGAGAGAGTATTCCCTCACACAATGTCCTCATAAGAGCGTATTCCCTCACACAATGTCCTCATAAGAGCGTATTCCCTCACACAATGCCCCCATCAGAGCGCATTATCTCACACTATAGCTTACTGAGACCCTTCTTACTACAGCCTCTTCCTTCAAATGTTTCCACATGACAGTCCCTCCGGCAACGCCCCCTCACCCCCAATAGCCACACACACACACACACACACACACACACACGCATACTGTGTCCTTTTCACGCGAAAATACCCCCGCCCACATTATGTCCCTATTCGAGCGTATGTCCCAGACTAGATCCCGGGATAAATGTTACCGTCTACAGGTTTCGCTCCAGGGCTGTCGCTAGGCTGTTATTTAAAGAGAACTGAGCACGTATCGATCATACTTATATCAAACGGAGCCGGGTTCTAAAAGTACCATCTTCTCACCCCAGTAGACCAGAATTCCATCTCTTGTGTGAGATACTACGACGCTGTGGAGTTGTGGATGTGGCACTGAGGTGGAATAGGGCCGACTAATCGATAGTGTGCCGTCTGGTTGGACATTTCTTTTTCGTTTTCTCCAGAAATAGGATGCTGGTATATTCAGCAGCAAACAAACAACATACTGTAAACCTTCTGTTTAACCGACTGGTGACGTGGTTTGGTTGGGTATATCCTGGGGACAGTATGTTAATTTGACTGCAGCCTGTGATGTCATTTTATTGTGGCGTTTATGATCTTCTTTCTTTCTTTCTGTCTTCCTTTCTTTATTCGTTTCTTTCAATGTGTTCGGTACCTTTTTCTGCTCTTGTCCTTAAAATGGCGGTCGTCACGTTGTGTTGTGGTTTGCAGCAAGACTGCGATTGCTGCAATGATTGCTTCGCCCGCGATAGTGAAAGCAAGACTTATTTTCCGGTGCTCTACCTGATTTTGGTATTCATCACCGCCTTTTATGTAGAGCTAGTGGACATATGGGTCTAACTAAAACTCTGTATTTAACATCCCGTCTTTTACCTATGTTTGTCTTCACCGCTTCTGTATCTTTGGGTATTGCCCCTAGTGACCCTAATACCGACACCAGTAGTTGACAGTTTGGGAGATAGACAAATGTAATGTCTCAGACACATATGTGGTTTCAAGAAAGATAATAGCGGAAAATTACTTTTCTGTCGGGGGCAAAAATTAACGCACTATCCATGCGACCCTAAATCCTATAGCGCATATCCCCCCCCCCCCCCCTCTTTTTTTTTTTTTTTTTTTTTTTTTTTTTTTTTTGCACTGAAAGGTTATATAATAAAGATAGTAGGTAGCAGTTCAGACCATATATAAGAAGAGAAAAGAGTTCGCACGTGACAGCTGAAAACAGGCGTGGAGAGAGGTTAAGAAAAGACAACAGGAGAGATTCCTGACAGCATTGTGTCATGGCATTGAAACGTACCAGAAACAAGATGTCAGAAAGCAGGCGCACTTATTATATACAAATAGCAGCCATTGTTAAGACATACACACATTACAATGAGTGTAGGGAAACAGAATATCAAAGCGTATTTGTGCCATCATTGAGCTAGCAGTGCCAGATATGTTTATGATCCAAGGCCCAGGTAAGCAAAATCACCACCTGTGACATGATCCAAGGCCCATGTAAGCACAATCACCACCTGTGACATGATCCAAGGCCCACGTAAGCACAATCACCACCTGTGACATGATCCAAGGCCCACGTAAGCACAATCACCACCTGTGATATGATGTGCCTAGAAAAAGACAGCCTGACTTTACGAGATGAAAGGAATAAAAAATACAATCAGACAGATTCTGGGGACGACTCCTTGTATTAGAAACAGCGGATCGAGTTGTTTGACTGTCTCGTAAGAATGCAGCAACATCAAATACCATCGCAAGTACTACATCTCAGAAGATCATGTTATCGAAATGACTGCACAGTATATTAACTGAATGGAGAAATGAATGTTGGCTGGTCTTGTCTGTGTCGTGTCTCACCTGTATATGACCTCACCTGTGTCGTCTCTCACCTGTGTCGTATCTCCCCTCTGGGTCGTATCTCACCTGTGTCCTATCTCCCCTGTGTCGTATCTCCCCTGTGTCGTATCTCACCTGTGTCGTATCTCACCTGTGTCGTATCTCCCCTCTGGGACGTATCTCACCTGTGTCGTATCTCACCTGAGTCGTATCTCACCTGTGTCGTATCTCCCCTGTGTCGTATCTCCCCTCTGGGACGTATCTCACCTGTGTCGTATCTCACCTGAGTCGTATCTCCCCTGTGTCGTATCTCTCCTGTGTCGTATCTCCCCTGTGTCGTATCTCCCCTCTGGGACGTATCTCACCTGTGTCGTATCTCACCTGAGTCGTATCTCACCTGTGTCGTATCTCACCTGTGTCGTATCTCACCTGTGTCGTATTTCCTCTCTGGGTCGTATCTCACCTGTGTCGTGTCTCACCTGTACTGTATCTCACCTGTGTTGCATCTCACATGTGTCGTATCTCATCTCTGTGTCGTGTCTCACCTCTGTCGTATCTCACCTGTGTCATATTTCAAAATTGTGTCGCATTTCGCTATTGTGTCGTAGCTCACCATTTCACCATTGTGTCGTGTCTCACCTGTGTCGTGTCTCACCTGTGTCGTTTCTCATCTCTGTGTCGTATCTCACCTGTGTCGTATCTCATCTCAGTGTCGTGTCTCACCTGTGTCGTATCTCACCTGTGTGTCGTGTCTCACCTGTGTCGTATCTCACCTGTGTCGTATCTCACCTGTGTCGTATCTCACCTGTGTCGTATCTCACCGGTGTCGTATCTCATCTGTGTCGTATCTCACCTGTGTCGTATCTCACCTGTGTCGTATCTCATCTGTGTCGTATCTCACCTGTGTCGTATCTCACCTGTGTCGTATCTCACCTGTGTCGTATCTCACCTGTGTCGTATCTCATCTCTGTGTCGTATCTTACCTGTGTCGTATCTCACCTGTGTCGTATCTCACCTGTGTCGTATCTCACCTGTGTCGTATCTCACCTGTGTCGTATCTCATCTGTGTCGTATCTCACCTGTGTCGTATCTCACCTGTGTCGTATCTCACCTGTGTGGTGTATCTCATCGGTGTCGTATCTCACCGGTGTCGTATCTCACCTGTGTCGTATCTCACCTGTGTCGTATCTCATCTCTGTGTCGTATCTTACCTGTGTCGTATCTCACATGTGTCGTATCTCACCTGTGTCGTATCTCACCTGTGTCGTATCTCACCTGTGTCGTATCTCATCTCTGTGTCGTATCTCACCTGTGTCGTATCTCACCTGTGTCGTATCTCACCTGTGTCGTATCTCACCTGTGTCGTATCTCATCTCTGTGTCGTATCTCACCTGTGTCGTATCTCACCTGTGTCGTATCTCACCTGTGTCGTATCTCATCTCTGTGTCGTATCTCACCGGTGTCGTATCTCACCTGTTTCGTATCTCACCTGTGTCGTATCTTACTTGTGTTATATCTCACCTGTGTCGTATCTCACCTGTGTCGTATCTCACCTGTGTCGTATCTTACCTGTGTCGTATCTTACCTGTGTCGTATCTCACATGTGTCGTATCTCATCTGTGTCGTATCTCACCTGTGTCGTATCTCACCTGTGTCGTATCTCATCTCTGTGTCGTATCTCATCTCTGTGTCGTATCTCATCTCTGTGTCGCATCTCATCTCTGTGTCGCATCTCATCTCTGTGTCGTATCTCATCTCTGTGTCGTATCTTATCTCTTTGTTGTATCTCACCTGTGTCTTATCTCACCTGTGTCGTGTCTCACCTGTGTCGTGTCTAACCTGTGTGTCTTATCTCATCATTGTGTCTGTCATATCTCACCTGTGTGCCTGATCTCACATGTGTCGTATCTCCATGTGTCGTATCTCACCTGTGTCGTATCTCACCTGTGTCGTATCTCACGTGGTAATGTTTTGGTTCCCCCAGGTGAGGTTGGCAAGGAGATGTACATCGTCAACCGAGGACGCCTTCATGTGGTCGCCGACAACGGTAAAACAGTCTTAGCCACTCTGAAACCAGGTAAGAACACGCACACAGTCTTCTGAAGAAAGCATAGGCGATCATGTATCTGCTCACTTCGTGTACCGATTGATATGTCTCAAGTTGTTGTTTATAGTCGGCTCTGTAGCTAAGTAATGCCGGTATGCCGGGTTTGATCCTAGCTGCAGGCCATGGGCCTTGCGTTGGTTTCGACAGTGGTATCAAGAAAGCCGACCGTCCAGAGAGCAATGTCAAACTACTGGACGTATATTTGCCTAGAAAAACGACACAACAGCAAGGGGCTGTTTAGGTTGGTTCTGCAACGTCCTGTAAAGGATACTCAACTAACTTTTGTTGTTTATAATATTCTTAGCCAGGCGGCATTAAATCCCCGGGCCAGAGCCCCCCACCCCTGCCCCCAGGTAGTGATGGAATTCCTATTGAGATAATCAGAGTGGGAAAGACATTCTAACCCCACACATTCATCAGCTAATAACACTCTGCTGGCAAGGGGGAGAGGTTCCTCAAGACTTCGGAGACTCAAGCATCATAACTATGAACTTGCTTTTATTGATCTTACCAAAGCATTTCATTTGGCTAGTCGAAAAGGTCTGTTCGATACACTGAAGAAGGTTGGATGTCTACCTATCCTACTGAGCATTATTGAGTCGTTCCACACAGGTATGAGAGGTACAATCAACTTTGAGGGTGTAGCATCGGAGGAGTTTGTAATCAAAAATGGATTGAAGAAGGAGTGTGTACTTGCTCCTACCCTCTTTGGAATATACTTTTCACTTCTTTTGGAACATGCCTTTCGAGATCAGGAGGGTGGTATTTTCATCCATTCTCGATCTGACGGCAGCTCTGACAATGCTTGCAGGCTGAAGGCCAAAACCAGGATAAGAAAGGTACTTATCAGAGAGCTGCTGTTTGCAGATGATGCCGCAATAACCACCCACTCACAGGAGGAGCTGCAATGTTTACTATCTGCCTTTGCTGATGCATGCTGTGAATTTGGACTAACAGTCAGTTTTATAAAAAAAAAAAGATAAAGATTATGGTACAAGATGTTAATGATAGACATTCAGTCTATACTGGTGGTGAAGAGCTGGAGACAGTAGACCATTTTACCTATCCGGGTTCCACAGTGAATAGTAAACTATCGCTGGACCAAGAAATCAACATCAGGATAGGTAAGGCAGCAACAACAATGAGCAGATTGACAAAGAGAGTTTAGGAGAACAGAAAGCTCACAATTAAAAACTCTTAACTCTGGTTTGAGTTGGAAAACGGAAATTGTGTATAGTGTTTAATAGTAGTAGCAGGAACAAGAATAGCAGACTCACCAGCTGCAGTAACAATAGTAGCATTAGCAGCAGCAGTAGGGATACGGAAAGAAGAAGAAAGAGGAGGAGGAGGAGGAGGAGGAGAAGAAGAAGAAGAAGAGAAGAAGAAGAAGAAGAAGAAGAAGAAGTCCCATGATAGAGGTTTTCTGCCTAGACTGAAGTAAAATCCCAGATTCCATGAACAGAGGTTTTCTGCCTAGACTGAAGTAACATGATAGAGGTTTTCTGCCTAGACATGAAGATTCCATGTTTTCTGCCTAGACTGAAGTAAAACATCCCATGATAGAGGTTTTCTGCCTAGACTGAAGTAACACATCTCATGATAGAGGTTTTCTGCCTAGACTGAAGTAAGACATCCCATGATGGAGGTTTTCTGCCTAGACTGAAGTAAGATATCCCACAATAGAGGTTTTCTGACTAGACATCCCATGATAGAGGTTTTCTGCCTAGACTGAAGTAACACATCCCATGATAGAGGTTTCCTGCCTAGACTGAAATAAGAAATCCCATGATAGAGGTTTTCTACCTAGACTGAAGTAAGACATCCCATGATAGAGGTTTTCTGCCTAGACTGAAGTAACACATCCCACGATAGAGGTTTTCTGCCTAGACTGAAATAAGAAATCCCATGATAGAGGTTTTCTGCCTAGACTGAAGTAAGAAATCCCACAATAGAAGTTTTCTGCCTAGACTGAAAAAAGGAATCCCATGATAGAGGTTTTCTGCCCAGACTGAAGTAAGAAATCCCATGATAGAGGTTTTCTGCCTAGACTGAAGTAAGAAATCCCATGATAGAGGTTTTCTGCCTAGACTGAAAAAAGGAATCCCATGATAGAGGTTTTCTGCCTAGACTGAAAAAAGAAATCCCATGATAGAGGTTTTCTGGCTAGACTGCAGTAAGACATCCCATGATAGAGGTTTTCTGCCTAGACTGAAAAAAGAAATCCCATGATAGAGGTTTTCTGGCTAGACTGAAGTAAGAAATCCCATGATAGAGGTTTTCTGCCTAGACTGAAATAAGCAATCCCACAATATAGGTTTTCTGCCTAGACTGAAGTAACACATCCCATGATAGAGGTTTTCTGCCATGACTGAAGTAAGAAATCCCATGATAGAGGTTTTCTGCCTAGACTGAAGTAAGACATCCCATGATAAAGGTTTTCTTCCTAGACTGAAGTAACACATCCTATGATAGAGGTTTTCTGCCTGGACTGAAATAAGAAATCCCACGATAGAGGTTTTCTGCCTAGACTGCAGTAAGAAATCCCATGATAGAGGTTTTCTGCCTAGACTGAAGTAAGAAATCCCATGATAGAGGTTTTCTGCTAGACTGAAAAAAGAAATCCCATGATAGAGGTTTTCTGCCTAGACTGAAGTAAGAAATCCCATGATAGAGGTTTTCTGACTAGACTGAAGTAAGAAATCCCATGATAGAGGTTTTCTGACTAGACTGAAGTAAGAAATCCTATGATAGAGGTTTTCTGCCTAGACTGAAGTAAAAAATCCCATGATAGAGGTTTTATGACTAGACTGAAGTAAGAAATCCTATGATAGAGGTTTTCTGCCTAGACTGAAGTAAGAAATCCCATGATAGATGTATTCTTCATAAAGTGAAGTAGGAAACGCATGGTAAATGTTGTCACCTCACAGAGACATCGATGCAGTCATTTTAAGCGCCAAAAGGGGACCTTATGCACCAAAAGCTACAGCTATCGTGGATGTGGAACAAGTGATGTTATACACACTCAGTCACTGAAAAGTGTCTCAATTGTAACCAATTGGAACACATTCAGAATGAGTCTATGCTAACCTTTCTGAAATGCAAAAGGGACGCACTAGGTGTGTATGAGACAACAAAAGTGATTGAGGAAAATACATCGTATAGTAAGCTAGGGATTCGAGATACATGTGCACACATGCCCAGTGACCAAAGCACCTTTGTGTTGGAGGTGCAGTCTGCTATAAGATTTAGAGTACCCGGATAGCTTTGAGTTTTCAGCCATCTCAAAATCCCATACACATGCGCATAAGCTCAGTCAGCTAGGAAATTCCACAAAATATGTGTCCATAAAATCCCTAACGGAAATATGCATGTTAGTGATTGGTGATTAGTAAGGGTGATCATCACAGCACTGCGGGCAGATCCATAGTTGCTCTGATCTCCTCCTCAAAAGCTCCACAAGTGTACAACGACTGATGACGCCTGTTCTGTGTTGGTTAGTGACACGTCTTGTCCCCTTTGTGAAATGTTCATTTCTTGCAGCTCCAGGCTGGACCCCCATGTCCGTCAGTCTAGAAATGAATAAGGAGTCATGCCCTTTGGCATGATCTTTGTCATGGTAAGCGCTGCGCAGTACATTGATAAAATCACTTCTGTCCAGTACTGGACCAGCCATAGCAACCAGTTTCAGCAAGATAATCTGCGCCCTCATTCCCTTGAACACCTGCATGTCCTGGCACAAAGATGAAGGTTAGGCCGCGATTTGCGAAGTGCTCAGTGTTGCGATCTATTCTTGTCTAGCAAAACCAGCCTGGATTTTTGTAAGCATTTTCATTGAGTCGCTAAGTATGCTCCTATGTGTGAACTCTTGAGTACCAAGCCATGCCAATGCCCTCGTTACAGCTATAGTTTCCATTGTAAGGCTTCTAGCTGTATCAGCAAAGACGACATTAATCTCCCTAATGGTTTTCCCCCTTGAGTTTAACTGTGAATGCCCATTCACTTCGCTTGTCCCGAATTACTGATCCTTCCTTGTAAACTACTACTTCACCTTCATTTGTGTTTTCATCAATTAGTGTTCTGACTAAAGTATCCACAATGCCAGGAATCTCTCTACAGCTTCCATCAAGTGTGATGTGGACTGTAATGTTAATGTTTGCAGCAGGAGGCATGAGTCTCCATTCAGTTCTAAAAATAATGTCAGTTAGGCGGAAAACATGTACGATGTAGGACCCATCCAGGATTTGCCTCGTTTCAGTCGCATCTTGCAGTGTAACACATTTCTGTGTTGCTTTTGAGCTGATATTTAAATATGCATCTTGCAGTGTAACACATTTCTGTGTTGCTTTTGAGCTGATATTTAAATATGCATCTTGCAGTGAGCTATGACATCACAAACAGGACAGACACACATTGCAATGAACTAAGAAAAAACTCCATAATTGATGTGTTTCTCTTGCAGTGAGCTATGACATCACAAACAGGACAGACACACATTGCAGTGAACTAAGAAACTCCATAATTGATGTGTTTCTCTTGCAGTGAGCTATGACATCACAAACAGGACAGACACACTTTACAGTGAACTAAGAAACTCCATAATTGATGTGTTTCTCTTGCAGTGAGCTATGAAATCACATACAGGACAGACACATATTGCAAGAACCTAGGAAACCCCATAATTGATGTGTTCCTCTTGCAGTGAGCTATGACATCACATACAGGACAGACACATATTGCAAGTCCTCTTTCAGTGAGCTATGACATCACATACAGGACAGACACATATTGCAAGAACCTAGGAAACCCCATAATTGATGTGTTCCTCTTGCAGTGAGCTATGACATCAATAGAGACACATATTAGTAATGTTCCTCTTTCACTGCGCCGGAGTCGCTGTGGCGGAGTCGCGGCGGAGTGGCTAGACGCTCGCCGTGGATCAGAAGGTCATGGGTTCGCTCCCTGGCCGAGCCCGACTTTTTTCAAAAATAACCTTGGCTCCCAGGTCGACCCAGCCTTGAGTGGGTACTGAGTGAAGTAGAGGCGGCCGGCGTGATGCTGACAACATCACCCATCTTGTGCCGATTGGTCTATAAAAATATAGTTTTATGCCCTATATGCCTAAAGTCGTAGAAAAGGTTTTTTTTTTTTACTCATACTCCATTGAGCTAGACAATTCTTTGTAAAGATTATATGTGAAGATGTGGTAATCTGCTGGTGAACCAGCTTTCATTTCACTTCACTTTTCACAGAAACTATATTGTTAAAAAGAAAAGACATGCACATATTATCCAATGGCATGTTTTTATTAGTTGACAGAAAAGCCAGTACTCCTAAAAACTAAAAATGATCCAGATGTAAAAGAACTCTCAATCTATTGGTTGAACCCTAAGGTATTTGTGTATGCAATTTGAATCATTTCACTGATTAAATTACACTGGTTTTTTTTATTCAGCAGCTGTTTCGTAATAGTATACAAATATTTTTTTTTCCTTAAGTGTTTTTTTTGTAAATTTTTTTTTTTTTTTTTTAAATTTAAAGTGTGGCCAATTCAGGTTTATCATTACAGGAAGCTACTTTGGTGAAATCAGTATTCTCAACATTCAAGTTTATCATTACAGGAAGCTGCTTTGGTGAAATCAGTATTCTCAACATTCAAGTTTATCATTACAGGAAGCTACTTTGGTGAAATCAGTATTCTCAACATTCAAGTTTATCATTGCAGGAAGCTGCTTTGGTGAAATCAGTACATTCAACATTTAAGTTTATTATTGCAGGAAGCTACTTTGGTGAAATCAGTACACTCAACATTTAAGTTTATCATTGCAGGAAGCTACTCTGGTGAAATCAGTACATTCAACATTTAAGTTTATTATTGCAGGAAGCTACTTTGGTGAAATCAGTATTCTCAACATTCAAGTTTATCATTACAGGAAGCTACTTTGGTGAAATCAGTACACTCAACATTGAAGTTTATCATTGCAGGAAGCTACTTTGGTGAAATCAGTACATTCAACATTTAAGTTTATCATTGCAGGAAGCTACTTTGGTGAAATCAGTACATTCAACATTTAAGTTTATCATTGCAGGAAGCTACTCTGGTGAAATCAGTATACTCAACATTTAAGTTTATCATTGCAGGAAGCTACTTTGGTGAAATCAGTATTTTCAACATTGAAGTTTATCATTGCAGGAAGCTACTTTGGTGAAATCAGTACATTCAACATTTAAGTTTATCATTGCAGGAAGCTACTTTGGTGAAATCAGTACACTCAACATTTAAGTTTATTATTGCAGGAAGCTACTTTGGTGAAATCAGTATTCTCAACATGGGAACTGCTGGTAATCGTCGCACAGCCAGTGTCAGATCAGTGGGCTATTCAGACCTCTTCTGCCTCTCGAAGAAGGATCTATGGGACGTCCTCAAGGAGTACCCTGCAGCTAGGGTCAAACTTGAGGCTATTGCTGTGAAGCGTCTGGAGAAATACAAGAAAGCGCCTCTAGAGAAAGGTGAGAGTTTAATGTTCGGAGATTACAAGCGATGTCTTGGAAGCCATAAAGTCGAAGAGCAGTTCTAATGCCTCTTGAAATCTTCTGTTAAATCTTTCAGACTAAACATAGAAACATGGGAGGTTGTTGCACAAGACGAGTCTAAATAGTGCACAGTCTTCAAGCATGGTGCATCAGCCTGCTAGGCAGTGAATAAAAGATTTGAGGCCAGCCTCTACTGGGAAACCAGAGCCAGGCTAGAATGGCAGATCCGACAACTGCTTCCATCTGTTGTCAGTCCTGCTCAAGAACTTTCCAGGCTCACACAGGATTTACCTTGTAGTCATAATCACTCTTCTTTCTTTGTTGTCTCGCTGATACCAGGTTGTAGCCCATTTTATGGTTTTCTGTATTTTTATTGCACCTCCTGGGTTGCTAAGGTGCTGGATTTTTTTCATCATTTAGCAGGTTTGAGCTACACTATTTATCCACCTCTTTCTTGGTCTACCCCTTGCCTTCCACCCAGATGTTCTGCTGTCAAAGGTCTCATATGCAGAAGAAGAAGAGGAAGAAGAAGAGGAGGAGGAGGAGGAAGAAGAAGAGGAAGAATAATAATAATAATTTGCATCATACCAGATTTTTACCAATAAACTTGGCTCCCATACCAGGAAAATCCTGGGATGTAACTATGGCATTCATTATTGCAACATCACCCACCAAATGCTAGTTATATTTGAATCAACTGTTCAGAAAGTATGTTCATCCAAACTTTATATTTATCCAAAGCCTCCTTTCTATCACAACTGCATGTTTTTTGTTTTTGTTTAATTAAGTGTTTATTATTATCAACTGTTTATTCTTATTAAATGTTCATTTTTCTAAAAATATACTTTCCTATCAAATGTTCATTTTTATCAAATGTTTATTCTCCCTGCATATGATCTGTGGTCCTATTTTTTTTTTGGGGGGGGGGGGGGGGGGGATCACAGTAGACCCAGATCCTCCCTAACAAGCATGTCATAAAAGGCACCTAATTACTAGTTTGCTTAAAAAAGATGTGTAGGATTGAAAACTACAAATATTGCAGCCAAATTGTGAACATCACCACAACCTCCTACCCCTGTTTTAAGAGTGGGCCCAGAAGAGGATGAAAAGAAAATGTTTTTTTCTTTTCAAATGTAATTCTTATAACATGTGCAAATGTCTCAACTTATTTTTTTTTATTTCTCATATGTAACTCTTATAATATGTTCCTTGTTTTCAAATGTTTACTATAATTTCTCTTTGTGCTGTCTCAGTTGCCATGGCAAGAAGCAAAAGTACTCCAGGCCTGGTGGAAAGCACTGGCCAAACTCCCTTAGACGCCATGATCATCCAGAGACATCACACACTTCCTGTGGGCCTTATCCACAAAGATGGATCCAGTGTTGACAGAACCGCGCCCAGCCGTGATGATCATTCAACAGCGGTTCTTTCAAATACGCAAAGTGAAGACAACCTCATTTCTCGTTGTGGCACTGAACAAATTCGTAGACACTCCACAGATTCCCAACAGCAAGTGGGCAACATGACTATCTCCATGACCATCTCCAGCATGACATCATACTCCGAAACTCCACCTCAAAAGTCGCCAGTCTGCACGGAGATTGGACGAAATCCCTTCAGCACACCTTCACCCTCCAGTCCTAAAATTACCGGGTACCATAAAAATAACCCCACAGCTGTGGTGTCTTCAGCTTCTCTTGCCAATGGTCATTCATCACTGGGACATTTAACACCACATCATGCTCCTCCTGTGATATCCCAAGCAGCCGCACAGTATGGATACCAAAACCTGGCCTACATCAACCCAGGGCAGCCAATCAACTTCCTGTCACCATTCTGTCCACCCCACACGAGCTATCCTGCATCCCCCTCTCATTTCCCTGGATCATCACCTGCATTCCATCCCCCGGCAACACCCAGCTTACTGTTACCTCATGTACCGCCTAACCCTACGCCTCTTGGATCAGACGGTACAACTCCACATCTTGGTCAGACTCCACTTCTCAGTTTTTCTCCATCGCCAGCATTGCTTCATCATCCACCACATATCATCACTTCATCACATTCCCAGTTGCAACACCCACCGCCACCCTCATTTGCTTCGCTCAGTCCATTGCATTCATCCCTGTCGCCACTCCTTCCAAGAGACAACAGCCAATCAGAAATGCTGCTAAATGAGATAACCCGCCTTCGAGAGCGGCTGGCCCAGTTAGAAGGGGAGAATTCGGCTCTGACTGTTAAACTTAACCGACAGCAGTGGGATGTAGAGTCAAGACTGACAGAACTTGAGATGCACATATGCCAGAGTGATAGCGTAGCCAGCACAGAATTTGACGGAGACAGCCTCAGACAAGACTCCAAATCCACGCCCCCAGCTGTGAATAGGGAATCTATTATTTAATCGTTCACACAAAAAAGTATTTAATTCTCCATTAATATTCTAATATTAATTTGTCCCCTGTCCACAATGTTCTCTAACAGTTAAATGCTCACTGGTTGCATTTTATTTATCGTTATTTCTAATGTCAATAATATATGATATTGTTTTGTTTACTATAATATCCTGATCCAAGTTTTCATTTTTAAAATTTTCCATAAGTAAATTATGAATCCTAAATGTGCAAGGTGATCAGTGTGTTTTAATGTGTGTTCGATAAAAGTAGTGATGATAACACAAAGAAAATATTTACTGAGTATATTTATCTAGAGAGAAAACAATTGATTAAAGTTGGGCAACAGTAGAACTGATACAAACTGTTGTTCAGTTCAAGGTCATCTTTACGTCCCATGAAGTGCTCTAAACCTTCTCCTAAGAGTGTTTCTTTGTGTGTTTACACTGACATCTCCAGTTGTGTATCACCTGATGTAGGTATTTACACTGACATTTCCAGTACTGTATCACCTGATGTAGGTGTTTACACAGACATCTCCAGTTCTGAATCACCTGATGTAGTGTTTACACAGACATCTCCAGTTCTGTATCACCTTATGTAGGTGTTTACACTGACATCTCCAGTTCTGTTTCACCTGATGTAGTGTTTACACTGACATCTCCAGTTCTGTATCACCTGATGTAGTGTTTACACAGACATCTCCAGTTCTGTATCACCTGATGTAGTTGTTTACACTGACATCTCCAGTTCTGTATCACCTGATGTAGGTGTTTACACTGACATCTCCAGTTCTGTATCACCTGATGTAGTTGTTTACACTGACATCTCCAGTTCTGTATCACCTGATGTAGTGTTTACACTGACATCTCCAGTTCTGTATCACCTGATGTAGGTGTTTACACTGACATCTCCAGTTCTGTATCACCTGATGTAGTTGTTTACACTGACATCTCCAGTTCTGTATCACCTGATGTAGTGTTTACACAGACATCTCCAGTTCTGTATCACCTGATGTAGGTGTTTACACTGACATCTCCAGTTCTGTATCACCTGATGTAGTGTTTACACTGACATCTCCAGTTCTGAATCACCTGATGTAGGTGTTTACACTGACATCTCCAGTTCTGTATCACCTGATGTAGTGTTTACACTGACGTCTCCAGTTCTGTATCACCTGATGTAGGTGTTTACACTGACATCTCCAGTTCTGAATCACCTGATGTAGTTGTTTACACTGACATCTCCAGTTCTGAATCACCTGATGTAGGTATTTACACAGACATCTCCAGTTCTGAATCACCTGATGTAGTGTTTACACTGACATCTCCAGTTCTGAATCACCTGATGTAGTTGTTTACACTGACATCTCCAGTTCTGTATCACCTGATGTAGTGTTTACACTGACATCTCCAGTTCTGAATCACCTGATGTAGTTGTTTACACTGACATCTCCAGTTCTGAATCACCTGATGTAGTTGTTTACACTGACATCTCCAGTTCTGTATCACCTGATGTAGTGTTTACACTTACATCTCCAGTTATGAATCACCTGATGTAGTTGTTTACACTGACATCTCCAGTTCTGAATCACCTGATGTAGTTGTTTACACTGACATCTCCAGTTCTGTATCACCTGATGTAGTGTTTACACTGACATCTCCAGTTATGAATCACCTGATGTAGTTGTTTACACTGACGTCTCCAGTTCTGTATCACCTGATGTAGGTGTTTACACTGATGTCTCCAGTTCTGTATCACCTGATGTAGGTATTTACACTGATGCCTCCAGTTCTGAATCACCTGATGTAGCGACTGTGATTTTTACATCCTGTTGCTCCCATTGACCGGGTTCGATTCCAGCTGCGGACCATACGCCTTGTGTTGGTTTCAACAGTGATATCAGGGGGCCGACTGTCCAGAAAACAATGGCAAACTACTGGACGTAAATTTGCCTAGGGAAACCACACAACAGCCAGGAGCTGATGGGGTTGGTTCTGCATTGTCATGTAAAGGATACGCAACTAACCTATGTGCTCCCATTGGTATTTCCAGATTTTGCATCCTCTTCAAAGAAAAAACATTGATATTTTTATCTTGAATAGAAATGCAGTAAGTAAGTAAAAGATCCTTTTCCACATTATCAGGCTTATTGGGCATATAGGGCTAGACCTTTATTTTATAGACCAGTTGTCTCAATAGGCGATGTGGTCAACATCACACCAGTGTCTCTTGTGTAGCATCGATTATAACCATTCCTGGGAAAGCTAACTTGGCAACAAATGACTGCAGAAGTCAGATGTGTTGGCTGAAAGGTGGAAATGTCACAGCCATGCTGTAAAACAAGCACAGAACATTTACATCTGAAGATGAACGCAGAAGAAGAAGAAAATTATATCCATTCTGTCCAATAAATATGCACTTCCTAGGGTGGCACTGCTTTCAAGGGCATCTACTCTCTTACATCTTTTAACTGAAGCATTTTTTGGGACGAAGATAAAATTGATAGATAGAAATGTTGCTCTTTGTTATGACTGAAACCATTTTCTTCCTTTGTGTGCAGTTTTGATCTTTGTTATCATATTCATAGAGTAACTGATACAACTGTCTGCTTATAATCACAAGGTTATGCAAACAGAGGAACGCGTTTATCAGTGGCTTCAAATTTCTTTCAAAACAAATGTTTTTCAGTCGTGAATTTAAATGCCGGACCCACAGATAATTTATGGCACAGTTTATTTCCTCGCATATTGGGCTGTATCTTGTTAGCTTTGCTCTGAGCACATGACTCTTATGGATTGTGCCTTTCTGATTACTCTTCACACACAGAAAATACATCTTTTGAAATATGCTGAAGCTGTTAGATTAAAGATGAGCAATCCCATGTTATGCACACAAAAGGATCACATTGTTAATCTAAGACTTCCATGGTGAGATTAGTGTAGTGAAGACTATATGTATTTCTGTTGAAAGGATTCATTTTTTTCGCTTTATTATGTGATGATGTAAATTCTGTAGTATGCCTCTGCGATAAATGAAATATGCCAGGCAAATAAATTGTGCAATATTTTAATTGTGTTGTTATTATTTGCCTTCATAATTTTTTTTGAAATGACGAGAGAATCTCAAAAGGCGATAATAACAGGGAAGATTATGAGTGATGCGAGTTGTGAATTAAGAAGTGGCATCATACTACTGTGATATTCACTGAAGCGCTCCATCGCCATCTTCAGCAGCAGGCACAAAGTTCCAGTTCTAGTGGTTTAAGTAACTGTTTCATTGTATATCTGTCTTGTCCCTCCCCTGAGTGTTGAGAGTCAGCCAGATCCCTTAGTCACTAAACCATTCTTCTTAGAGTGTCAGCCAGATCCCTTGGTCACTAAACCATTCTTCTTAGAGTGTCAGTCAGATCCCTTGGTCACTAAACCATTCTTCTTAGAGTGTCAGTCAGATCCCTTGGTCACTAAACCATTCTTCTTAGAGTGTCAGCCAGATCCCTTGGTCACTAAACCATTCTTCTTAGAGTGTCAGTCAGATCCCTTGGACACTAAACCATACTTCTTAGAGTGTCAGCGAGATCTCTTGGTCACTAAACCATTCTTCTTAGAGTGTCAGCCAGATCCCTTGGACACTAAACCATACTTCTTAGAGTGTCAGCGAGATCTCTTGGTCACTAAACCATTCTTCTTAGAGTGTCAGCCAGATCCCTTGGTCACTAAACCATTCTTCTTAGAGTGTCAGCCAGATCCCTTAGTCACTAAACCATTCTTCTTAGAGTGTCAGCCAGATCCCTTAGTCACTAAACCATTCTTCTTAGAGTGTCAGCCAGATCCCTTGGTCACTAAACCATTCTTCTTAGAGTGTCAGCCAGATCCCTTAGTCACTAAACCATTCTTCTTAGAGTGTCAGCGAGATCCCTTGGTCACTAAACCATTCTTCTTAGAGTGTCAGCCAGATCCCTTGGACACTAAACCATTCTTCTCAGACCATGATAATCTGTTTGCGCCTTCGCACTGTTTACTTGCTCCCAAAAGACCCTTACAAAATCTACTTTGTCATGCATCAGTTTACCAGTGGGTGGTGCAGAATCAGCTAATCTGTCTGCCTGTTTATTTCCCAACACACTGGCATACCCAGGAGAGAATATCCAAAGAAGGCTAACAGAAGAGTAAAAATGAGAGAGCTGGGTAGTAACAGAAATCAACGTTATAGTTGGGTGGGCAGAGAAACAGGGGAAATAACATTTGACTTGTCACGAGCCTAGAAGACAGACCCTTTTGGCACTGCACATGTTGATGATAATGAACAGCATGTTTTATTTTAGCATTTGCCCCTAAAAGGGCTGTCGGTAGGTTATGTTGTTGTTTACAACTAGGTTGTGACATTGGTACCCTTTAGCCCAACACATCAATCAAATTTCAGCAGACAACCTAATTATTCACCTTTTTTTAAGGGAGACAGTGGGTTTGTTCCCCCCTCCCCCCAAATGGGGCACCAGAACCCATACAGGGAGATGTCCTTGACGTATTGACAACATTAAGTGGTGTTTTTGCAGGGATAGTCTTGCTGCCTGGCTAAATGACTAACTGACTGATTGACTGACTGGCTAACTGACTGACTGGCTGGCTGACTGATTTATTGACTGGCAGGCTGACTGATTGACTTACTTACTGACTGATTGACTGACTGGCTGATTGACTGGCTTGCTGACTGATTGACTGACTGGCTAACTGACTGACTGGCTGATTGACAGACTGATTGACTGGCTAACTGACTGACTGACTCACTTACTGACTGATTGAATGACTGGCTGGCTGACTGAACGGCTGGCTGACTGATTGACTGACTGGCTAACTGACTGATTGACGGACTGGCTAACTGACTGATTGACTGATTAACCGGCTAACTGGCTGACTGACTCACTTACTGACTGATTGACTGACTGGCTGGCTGACTGAATGGTTTGCTGGCTGGCTGACTGCCTGGCTTACTACCCCCTCCCCTTTTTTTTTTCAGTGCTTCTACCTGAAGATTTCACACGATAACGACAAGATGAGCTGCACTGGGGATGTTAAAGCAATAGGAGGGAACACCAGGTATATCATTCAAAGTTCTGGAAAATCATAATTAGACTACCCTAGCAGCTACACCAAGTACCAGGATGTTCTACCCTGCTGTCCTGTGTTAGGGGGTGAGTGCAGCTGCAGATGTTTATCCTTGCTCTTGTTACGGTGGAAGGGGGACTAAGCATTGTGTCTAGATGCTTGAATACCAGCCAAAAAAACAGGTTCAAAACAGCATCGATTCGGATTTTTTTCAAAATCAACTTTGGCTCATGGTCTACAACTGATACCCGGTAATGACCAATGAACTTTGAGACAGCTGACTTGACTTTGACTAACTCACCGAACGAGTGCCATTTGGTCTGTAAAAATAGAAGTCTAGTATAAGGTTCCAAATAAGGGATTGGCTCCAAAACGTTCTTTACTTGTCTCATCAAAATTGTACTTCAGATATAAACCCTATAGGTCCTAAAAGACAATTAGATCCGTTGAACTGCAGTTAACCCTTTCACATACAGAAAGGCTTGAAAAGCAAAAAAAAACCGGGCATTTCCGCGAAAACAACATTCTTTCAAAAATAACTATTTTACACAGGTAACTAAGACGCCTTGGTCTAGCGGCTAGACGCTTGCCTGCGGATCGCAAGGTCGTGGGTTCCGTTCCAGACAAGGGCTGATTTTTTTTTTAATAACCTTTGTTGTCATGTCGACGACCCAGTCTTGAGTGGGTACCAGGTACAGTCCTGGGAAGTAAAGGCGGCCAGCGTGATGCTGACCACATCATCCACCAAGTGCCGTTTGATCTATACATTATAGGTCTTGCCCTATATACCCAATACGCCTGAAAGGCGTGGACAAGGGTTTTTTACTTTTTAAACTAATCAATCATTAAAAAATGTATTCACCAGCAATTTTTTTTATATTATTTTTCAAAGTATGATTTTTATATATATATATATATATATATATATATATATATATATATATATATATATATATATATATATATATATATATATATATATATATATATATATATATATATATTTACACACATACACACACAAATATATATATATATATATATATTTACACACACACACACACATATATATATATATTTACACACACACATACATAATATATATATATTTACACACACATATATATATATATTTACACATATATATATATATATTTACACACACACATATATATATATATTTACACACAAACACACATATATATATATATATATATATTTACACACACACATACACACACACATACATAATATATATATATATTTACACACACACACACATATATATATATATTAGTTAGTTAGTTAGTTAGTTGGGTTATCATCATTGCACTCCGGACATGTCCATAGGTGCTCAGATCCTCCCCTCAGTATGAATCCCAACGTCCGATGGCTAATAGTACCAGTTCTATGTTGATTAACAAGTCTTCTGACGTGTCCGGTGTGCGTCTCGTTTTTTGCTGTGCCGATCTTAATTCCCAAGTCTGCCATTCTGGCGAGTGATGTGGATTCACTGCCACCAAAGTCCTCTATCCTTCCCATTTCTCTGAGGGCATTGATAATATCAGCATGATCCATAGGCCGACCGTCGGTAGTGATAGCGGATCCAGCCAACCTGTCAGCTCTTTCATTTCCATCGACGCCTGCGTGTCCCGGAACAAAAATAAAGGTGACTCCTCGCACAGTGGACTTCTGAATTGATTCAAGCCATTGTCTTCGCACTGAACCTGCCTGAACCCTCCGGATCATACTCATTGAATCACTGAGTATACATATGCGGGTGTATTTTTGTGTTTCAAGCCAGGCAAACGCTTGCGTCACTGCCATCACCTCCATCGTCATGCTGCTGGTTGTCATGGAGAAGGCGCCGTTGGCTTCTTTGACTGTTCTGCCCACTGAGCGTGCTGTAAATGCCCATGCGCTTCTTCTTTGGCGTATAACTGATCCGTCTGTATAGATTAGTGCATCTGCTTCGTCTGAATTTTCACCGATGAGAGCGTTGACCTCTGCATTAACAGCAACAGGATTCTCTTCTCTACATCGCCTGTTGAGTGTGACAATACAGGAAAATGTACAAATAAACGCCTGAGGCACAGGTATCCATTCTGCACCAGGTATGATGTCGGTTAGGCTGCATATTTGCCTAATAACATCTTCTGCCCGACCTAGCCACGATTTTCCCCTCTTCAGTCTGTCGCCCTTTTCACTAAAAAGCGCTTGATGCAGTGGGTGTTTCTTATCAGCACATATTTTGAGGTATGCCCGAGCCCTCCACATCTTGATCCTTTGGTTCATTGTTGGAAAGTCAAGTAGATACCTCATTGCTCCACAGGATGTGTCTCTTGTACATCCCAAAATAATACGCATGGCTTCATTTTGCACCTTCTCGAGTCGTTCAATCTGGGTAGCACTGACAGTGAGGATGGCCAGAGCGTATTCAATGGGGGAAAGGACCAGACCATAGAATAGAAGCACCAGCAGTCTTTGCTCGATATTGGAAGCAGCCATAATCCTCATTGCAGATAGACCTTTGCGTGCTTTTGTTATCGCATGGTCAACGTGTTCCCTGAATCTGCGATCGAACCTCACCCCGAGAAACGTCATAACGTTGGTTCTGATCAATACATTATCACGCATTTTCACTTCTGGTAAGTCCGACTTGACAATGTGATTGTTCAAAGAGAACCATGACACTGATGCCTTCGAGGGATTGACATAGGCATTGGAACCATCACACCAGGCGGCAATTCGATCGAGTTCTTTGTGCATTGTGCTGGCGATCTCCTGTCTATCACGTCCTCGTCGATAAATCAAAATGTCATCAGCAAATGACAAAGTCCTTCCCTTCCCATTCAACTGCTGCTCAGTGATCATCACCGTATAAACATTGAATAAGACTGGTGATAGCGGTGATCCCTGTGGCAAGCCTGGACATATCGTTTGCGGTTCTGAGGACCAGCTACCACATCTTAGTACAATCTTTCTCTGGAACAGGACCGCAGCAATCCAGCGGATCAGAAGCGGATCAGTTTAAAATAGGATATGACTTTACACATCGTAGGCGAAAACAGCAGCATTGAACCATGTCTCTTTCTTCAACCTGTACCCTCCAAGTGTTGATGGGAACTTATCATGTAGTTCCAAGTAGGTGGTCAAATCTTTGTGCGACTACAATTTTTTCTAAAAGTTTGCCAACAGTATTCTGCATCGAGATGATTCTGTAGCCGCAGATCTTTGAGTGGTCTTTATAGGCTTTGGTAGTGGGAACCAAATAACTATGGAGCCATTCCTCTTGTATCTGGCCACTCTGGATGCTGATATTGAATTCCTTTGCCACGCTTTTTCAAATCAGCATTCGACATCATCAGCATGTCATTGTATCGGATGCCGTCAGGGCCTGGAGCAGTGCTGCGCGATTTCTTGAGGCAAGTTCTTAAGGTGTCCTGCAGTGATTGTGAAATCAGTGCCTAGCTCAGTGTTCTCGCACAGCATCGACAGTTTCATCTTAACCCCTATTCTTGCAGTTTCGTCTTTTTGGTCAGTTTGCTCCAAGTAGCGCGCAAGAAGGGTTTTTCCTTTATCAGCATCAGTTCTCTGCCATATCAGGTCTGTACCCTGAAAATCAGGGATACCCTTGGTCGTGCAGCGCCGTGCATGCTCCGTTGAAGGCGCCAGAATGTCACAAGAGATCCCTCGGAGCAAACGCTCTTGCAGAATTCGTTCCATTTCGCTGTCTTGGCTTCTTTGGCAATTAACTTGAAAGCCACTGTCCGCTTGTTAACCTCATCTTTTAGACTGATCAGGCGTTCAGTAAGTGACGGATCAATCTTCCTTGCCTTTTGCCATGCCTTGACAGCGTTCCTTTTTTCTAGCCACGCCATGTTGACTACTTCATTCCACCATGGTGGCTGGGCCCATCTCTCCCGCCGTCTGCGATCTGCTCTTGTTTTACGTCGTCTGATTTTGCTAATGGCATCTTGCCCTGTACGGTCATATAGAAAAGCAGGCACATTGATTACATGAACTTTGTTTGTTGCTCTTCTCCACCAGGACGACGCAAGGAAAGTGATCACTGTCATGGTATCCCAGTGTGCTCCACCTGCATCCTGATGCAATGGAGGGAGACACTAGGGCCAGGTCAATTACGCTGTCAGAATCCCCTTGTCGGGTTTGCCATTCGGGTAACCTTTTCCGTCGTTCAAGCATACTAGATCGGCAGACACTAGGGCATCCTCCAGGACTTCCCCCTGTTTATTGGTGATTACATTGCCCCACTGGTTTCCTCTGGCGTTGAAATCTCCGCAGTAAAGGACTTTCTTTTCCTCCGTCTGGAGCAAACTCGACCATTTCGCTGTATCCACCTTTCCATTGCAGGCGTACACATTGACAATCACAAACTGGCCGGGCCCAACACTCTGACTGCGTGTACTTGTAGGTCGGTCATTATCCCACTCAGACATGTCCACCTCAGACACCGGTATGTTGTCACGAACAAGAATGAGCTGTCCGAGGTGCCGTCTATTGTAGAAGGATTGGAAGCCTGCAATTTTAACGATCTCGTCACCGAGGTGTGTTTCCTGTAGGACAACAATGTCGTTGCTGTAGAGGAGCTTCTCAAAAATGGGTCGGCGTTGACTGAACGAAGCGCAGTTCCAGTAGAGAACGCGAACATATTTTAAGCTGAGTCTCTCACATTTCAGTCGCTTCCTGCAGGCGCCACCGTGGCTTGCCTGTTCGCGTTCTCCTTGTCCGTCTACGGGTTGTGTTTTGAATTGGTGAATAGTCGCCATCGGACGTTGAATACACCCTGAGGGAAGTCTGAACTCACGTGCATGTACTCCATTGCACGGTTCAGACCCCATTCCGATGAAACTTTCACATTATACGTGAGCGAAAATAGTTAATTTGCTCCATTCGCCTCAACGGACGAAAAAGCGTACCGCCATTGTGGCTGTTTACACCGGAAGTATATATATATATTTACACACACACACATATATATATATATATATATATATATATATATTTACACACACACACATACACATACACACACATACACACACACACACACCATATATATATATATATATATATATATATATATATATATATATATATATATATATATATATATAGGGAGTAATCAGTGAACAAGAACAGAGTAAAGTATTAAATAGAACGCATTCGCTGATTTACCTTTGCTTTTTGAGAACAGGCCACTGTCGAATAGAGATTTGTGGACATTTACGAGATTGTCACAACTGGAACTGACTATATTTAGCCTCACTGGGCGAAAGCGTTTAAGTAAACAGAATAACTCACAGGATGTCACATACACTGACCCCAGCTTGACTGCTTGTGGTTTTAGAAAGCACTTGTACATTCAGCAGTTTTTAACTGCGGTGCTGTTACACAACTACAATATATAGTTTGCCTCCTAGAGAATAGAAAATAGCTGGACCCAGATGTGCAAGAGTACAGTCACAAGTATCGACATGAACTTTGCAGGAAGACAGTTTTTCATCCGCGAACAAAATAAAACTACAAACTACAAAAAGATACAATAGAAAAGTCATTCATCTTTTTTCCGTTCAAGTCCAGGAGTCGTGTTGACATACCTGTGTACAGGACTTTTTATGGTCGTCCTGCGGTGCCGTGTATGTGTCACACGGGCTTGTAGTCTGTTTCTTCGTTCCTATCTCTCTTGTTCAGTCTTTGTGAAAGCATAAATTGAATCAACTCCAGCAGTGATGGCTTCTGTGAACAACATCTATCTGAGCTTTTCTCTTAAATCTCTTCATTTTCTCGGTGCGTTTGTTCAGTTACAACGGGAATAGAGCGAGTGGAAGACCTCGGAAAATATGGAGTGATGGAGAACAGCCTTTCAGAAATGAACATCTGTTTTAATAGTGCCCTTGACAGAGCTTATCAACGAACATTACATCTCCCCCCGTCACTTCGATGAGGTACAAGGTGGAAGAGAAAAAGAAGAAGAAGAAGAAGAAGAAGAAGAAGAAGAAGAAGAAGAAGAAGAAGAAGAAGAAGAAGAAGAAGAAGAAGAAGAAGAAGAAGAAGAAGAAGAAGTTTGTTCAGTGCATATTTAGTGATTCTTTGGTCCGTTTCCCCAGAAACAAGTTTCTGAAAATATGACCCCCAATCTTCTCTGTCCTATAACTTTCGATACCAGTTTTTGTCTAGACATTTCTTACTGCTCCTGACATAGACCCATGTAGTGTTCACCATTTCCCAGAGGCAGTTTTAAAAGCCTATAAATGAAATAAACTTCGAATAAATTAACAGCTTTCTTGTCAGGTGTTTTCATGCGTACCTGGATATTGTGACGACTACTCCGACTAGAGCCCTCGAGAGTTACCCTGCTTTTTTCTGTAATATCGTCAATAGTATCTTTTTGTTTCTATTTGTATGATATTTAAGGCCCCACTCTCTAGCGTAGTTGGCTAAACCGGATTGCGCGGCGGCCGGGTGACGAACTCCTTGTGGTTCGGGTTCACTCCCGGGGGTGGGCAGAAAAGCCACATTTCTCCCAGATGTACGGTATTTACAATGGAATGGAAGACCGAAAAGTTGTGATATCCATAATACCGAGCCTAAGGGTTAACAACTCATGGCTTCTGGGTACTAAAACAAACAAACAAACATGTTATTTAAGACTTGTTAGCAGGAACTTTTTAAAATTGTTCGGTCACTCATCACGCTGTTTTCTCTGTCGTTTAATTTCTGTTTTTGTAGAATTATGCAGTGATCGAAAAGATTGCTAGCGGATGGCTAGAGTGGAAATAACTACCATGAAATGGCCGTGTGGGTTTTCGTAACCCCAGTATAGGGAAAACAAGAAGTTACCCACTGCCTACTCAAAAACTGTCCTAAGAGTGGAGCTTCCTTTGAAGTCTCAGTGCATCTGCATAAGAAGCGAGGAACCAACAGTCGGCATGCAAGTAAGTCAGACCTGTGAAACGGACATGCAAGCAGTATTTTGGTTCTAGTACAAGACTTGCGTCCAGAAGTGGACGAACAACCACAACATTTCTGCGGATTTAACAGCCGCCGAACGCGAAGAAGTAAAACTACTGTCGAAAAATTGTGACAACATTTCTTAAACTTGTTTGTTTTGTTTTAGATAACATTAACTCTTTTGGAATCAGAAGACATAGCGTGTTTTGTTTCTGATAACATAACATTAACTCTTTTGGAATCAGAAGACAAAATGTGCAAATAAAGCACCGATTGCATATATATAATTGTTCTGAACAATTTGACCACTTTCTCTTGTCTCGAGCAGGACTGCTTCTTTTTTTTTTTTTTTATTTCCTGGCATGTTTCACCCTTCATTTTTCTACTAAAAACATCTCAGCCGCTAGTAAATATCGTTAAGCTTGTCCGCTTATTGTTCGGGCCTCCCATACACACAACAACACATGTTATATATAGCCTTCATGGCCGTCTGTAATCCTATTTCCAGCTCATCTGTTGCTGTTTTCTTCTCCTCGCTGTCTGTTTTACGTCTTTTATCGTCACATGTGAAACAGCTTTGCGTACCAGGACGCTCTTTTTGGGCCCACACAATCGGGTGTTAGTTGTGTCTGAGAGGCGGCTAATTCATTACTTGCAGGGATTTTCCTTGTATCGCCCTGTTTATTAATTTTTAACTTTAATATTTTCTCAGACATTCTATTTACAAGATATTGCGTCTTTTCTTTTTTTTTTTTTTTTTAAACCTTTTTAATTTCTTCGTCATCATTACCACCCTCATCCTTATCTTCATTATCATTCTCCTCTTCATCCTTCCCATTCTCCTTTTCTTCCCATACCCCTTCTTCTTTTGTACGGAGAATCGCGCAGAATGTTTCATCAGTTTGTTGGTTGAATTTTGTATTAGGAATTCATCATCGTAGCACTCAGGACGCTACCATAACCGCAGTTTGTTTAATCCATAAAGGTAAAGCGGTGAAGCTCAGAGACGAGTGTTACATCCTAGCATCATGGCAAACTGATGTGATGTTGTCAAGTAGTAGACTGTCAGTGACTTCTTCAGTTCATCTCCCTCTATGTCTCTCCCTATGTCTCCCTCTATGTCTTCCTCTATTTCTCCCTCTATGCCTCCCTCTATGTCTCCATCAGTCTCCCTCTATGTCTCCCTCTATGTCTCCCTCTGTGTCTCCCTCTATGTCTCCCTCTGTGTCTCCCTCTATGTCTCCCTCTATTTATGTCTCCATATATGCCTCCCTCTATGTCTCCATCTGTGTCTCCCTCTATGTCTCCCTCTATTTATGTATCCCTATATGCCTCCCTCTATGTCTCCCTCTGTGTCTCCCTCTATGTCTCCCTCTATGCCTCCCTCTGTCTCCCTCTATTTCTCCCTCTGTCTCCCTCCATGTCTCCATATATGCCTCCCTCTATCTCTTCCTCTGTGTCTCCATCTATGTCTCCATCTGTATCTTGCTTGTTTCAAATTTTTATATGGTATGCTCTCACTGCTGGAATCGTTGCATGATTTTTAAGGTTATTATTATTATTATTATTATTATTATTATTATTATTATTATCATCATTATTATTATTATTATTATTATTATCATCATCATCATCATCATCATCATTATTTTGCAAGTATGAGTTTCCTGCTTGACAGTAATTGGAATGGTAAAGAAAGGTCGAATAAATTTTAAAGAAAAAAAATTCTTATGGTTAACAAAGGATATTTGTCTGCTGTAATTTTACACAACTTCTTTATTACATTTCCTTCCAAATATATTGCATTTAATGTTAAAGAAAAGTATTTTGGTTTTCTCTCGAAAGATCTGGAATTGAGTATAAGTGTATTTCAATCAAGAAGTTGGCAAGTTAAAAAATATGCATCAATGTTACAGGTGTTTAGTGAACATTGTTGTACCAGGTTTTATTTCACATGCTTCGTTCTCTGTTATGTGTGCTTAATTGTTAAGGGTTTGCCACTGAGTGATGATGATGATGATGATGATGATGAGGTTGCTGCTGTGGTAGTGATGACAATGATGATGATGCTGATGATGATGATGATGATGATGATGATACTGCAGCAATTACGAGGAAAGACGAGTTGCAGTTAAGTGATTAGTGATTAGAAAGGATTATCGTCACAGCACTCCGGACAGATCCATAGGTGCTCCGATCTCCTCCTCAAAAGCTCCAGGACTGCACTCCCATGTCCATCAGTCTAGACAGAGATATGGGGTCATGTCCTTTGGCGTTCTCCTCGGTACGGTAAGTGCAGCGCATGGCATTGATAACATGTGTAAGTTAATGGCAATTAAGTGCCACCATCAACTAAAACCTGCAGCAGTTTAATTAAACTATAATTGCTTCTCTCATTAAATTATTAAATTGTTTAAAAATATATATTTAATTTCTGGGAACCAAACGGGCAAAAAGGTGGTGAAAGGGATGGTCATAAATATCCTAATTTAAATAAGATATTTTTACAAAGAAGGCGAAAAACAGCAACTGCAATTACGGGAAAGTAAGGTTCGCATGCAGAACTCCGTGCTGGCCGGTCACGAACGTCATTAATGACGAATAATTTCTAATTAGGTCAAATCCAAGATCGTCTAATTCAACAGGGTATATTCAAATGTAAGACTAACCATAGCAATGATGTGTAAGAGTGGTTCCCCGGCGGGACCTTGGACCATCCTCTCACAGACCTCGCCAATGACGAATAATTTCTAATTAGGTCACGTCCAAGATCGATGCCAACGAGGCTAACGATGACTCAAAGAATATTTCTGACGTCATATTTGAGAACCCGAGATATAATCCGTTCAGAAATTCATGAACATGAATGGATTTTAATATTTTAGAATTTAACAGACCGACTGTAATGAAATTTGTTATGCTCACTTCAAACATCCATGACGTTGAGGACACACTTTCTTCACTAATGAAGAGCATCAAATGTAGTTCCCCTCTCCCCTCACCCCCTTTTTTACAGTATATATATTTTTTTAATGAAAGCGTCTAGGTAGAGTTTTGGAAGGTTTACTTTCATTAATTTTAGGAAGTACACTAATGGTTCAATTGGGGGTCAATGAAAAACTTTAATTTTCACGATTTTCTTATCCAAAGTCATAATTTTAGTGAATGGAACCCAAAATAAGACGGTGTCTAATGTTGTTTAGTTAAAAGAATATGCAAATATCATTGTTGAGTCACTAAGTTGGCTTATGAAAACTGATATAATCATTAATTTCATAAGGAGTTTGAAGTGCAAATTTATAACTATGCAGAAGCTTACCGTTTTACTGAACCGGCGTTTCCATCTGGAATCTAAGATTGGTTACTTATGTTGCAATGTTCATGGAAAAACTAAACAAATTGGCGCTGGGTCTGGACAGAGCATCATTTATTATGAAGAAGCGTATCTGAAAGAAAAAAAAAAAAAAAGGAAAATAAACTTGGATTTGAAATTGGCATGCTCACTGTAAAATTCGAAATTACATTCCACTTATTTAAAATCGTTTGAAAACACTTTGTTCGAAGCAGTTGGCTGCTCATTAGCTAAACCCTGGGCAACTATCATTGAAATTCTCTGAAGATCATATTCAAACAGATTATGATGAAGGAAACGATATTAGATAAAACAGCATGTGTAAGATTGCATACCTTTGGAGTTACGTAAGGATCGTCATCATGTAGCAGGTACTTTGCGGAACGTCGCTCTTGTCACGGTCTGTCTGAAAGAAACTCGGTCTCTCACCAGCTCTCCCATTTTGTGTACTTTCTTATTCAAGGAGTCTCTTTGTCCGTGGTATTTTGAAAATCTTTCTATAGCATTTCAGCTCAAAAGGCCATTTTTTTTCTTTCTTAACGACTGGGAGATAGTCCACTACTCACATCCGTATGTTGATACGGGGAAGATGCATGCTCTCAAAATGTTAACTGTGATTTCCTAGCGGTGTTTAACCAGAGACTTTTACTGTTGCTTAATTAGGTATAGAAGTTTACAGTTTGAACAACAGATCAACATCAAGGCACACGGGTAGTAACCCATAAGTGCCTTTTTTTTTCTTCTAACTCAAGTCTGAGTCCGAAGAAACTCAGCACAGTGCACAGTACTGAAACAACAGCTTTCATATCAGACGCCTTACCTGCCAGCCTATTAGCTTGCTTATTTTCTTGAACACACGCATATCCTGGTACATAAATGAAACTGACTTTTGTGTGCAGTGACCGCTTCAAAGAACCAGCCACTGCCTTCGGACCCAGCCAGACTTTATCTTGATCGGCATACTCATTGAGAAAGCATCCCTGTTTATGAAGATCTGTGTTCTGTTGAGTCTTCGTGGATAACATTAAATGACTTTGTGTCTGCTGTTTTTTCAGCAACCTCTGAATGGCTTAGCCATGTAGGGACTCTAAGACATAAACACTGACCTGATTTGTTATTCTTGTGATCGTGTGTGAAATAGTGAGACATGGCAGTCTTCGCTTATCGGCATTGCACAGGAGGATGATTATGTTCAACAGTTCAAAATTCCATTCAGAGATCATCAAGTTAAGTGAATGGGTTTTTCATTTTATAAGAATTGTCGCCGGAGCTACGGAGCACGTACTCTGCGCTTGACGTCCTCTTCAGTTAGAAGCAAAGAGAGAGTGGAGAGGAGAAAGCGAGGAAATTAGGACAAGACGGACACATAACCAGATTGTGACCGGTATCATCAATATTAAAACTCTGCGCTGGCTGCTAAGATGAGGATGGAGCATGCATGGGAATGCCCCGAGTGCTGTGATGTCAATTCTTGACTCAACTCAACTCAACTCAAGTGAAGTGAAATGTTTGCCAACGTAACCACAGGAGAAATTAATACAGAGAGGAAAAAAAAGCAAAATCAATCTCATTATGCGTCGCAAATCGTGTACACGAACAGGAATTCATTCCGAAGCAGAGACTAACAGTTAGCTGGGAAATCGAAGCTTGAGAGATGTGCTCCAACAACTGCAGGCCTGTGTCAAGTATCTCTTATTCAAAATGTGACGCTGGGTTAAAAATAAACAACCATTTGAGACCGTGCAAATAATAGGGATTGGTTTTATGTTTCAGCTGGGGTCATTCTAATTGCCTACGAATTTCTCTGTGAGAGATCAATCTCCTTTTATAGATTCAAAAAAGGAGAATCAAAACAGTGCAGCATAATCTGTGTTGTGTTTGTTAAGTAGTGTTGAAAATAAAAATAACTTGTAACCATGCAAGTAATATGAGCTAGCTTGGTTGACCCACGGCCAGCTCCAGATTTATAAGGCCGTACAGCTCGAACGGGAATTCCCGTTCTTGTGCAAGAATTGAGTCCCTCTGCGTCCACAGTTTTTATCGAGGAGATGTATTCACAAATTCAACTACAGTTTCATTAATTGTCGACATATTTTTTTTAGAACTATACGTCATTTTTAAGGTAAATAAGGGTGCAAATTAAATATAACAATAAAGGCTCTTACAGACAAACAAAAATGCTTCTGCTACAGTCAACATGAACATAAACATCAATAACGTTTAGATGTAAACTAAAAGTTGCTCCAACAAAGGTAAAGAAATAGTGCTAACTCTTTGATTCTGAGAGGGTATTGCTGCATCAGAGGAGCGGAAGGGGGTGGGGGTGTGGTGGGGGGAGGGGTGACATTTGTACTTTATCAAATTTAGCGCATAAAAATACTGCTATGAAACATACACATGTCATACATAACATAAATATAAATGATTGATGGTTATTATTTTTATTATCTCACCGTCTACTTGATTTATCTTGACTGAGGAACATGGCCAAAATAAAAATGTTATTGGCAGCGGTGGGATTCGAACCCACGCCTCCGAAGAGACTGGTGCCTAAAACCAGCGCCTTAGACCACTCGGCCACGCTACCATTGGCATACACAAAAAGGTGTTATTCAAGTCCAAATGTGAACAAATACAAAAAACCTGGATAATAATTACATCGACGTTTTCCATTCTTGGTTTTTGAAAGTTGCTTCTGAAATCATATTAACCGGCTGGTCTCTGGGTAGTAAGATCGGACGCTGGTGTGTACTGATGCACACGTTTTAAAAAAAAACAACTAGTGGTTGCAAATCGAAAAAGAGTAGCCTAACGGTGCTGTCCGGGCAAAATTTGAAGTTAAAAATCTACCCAAAGTATTTTCAGGATCCCCGCCAGAGTTCGTGCACTCCGCTGAGATACCTCGGACTCTGGCCTGAGTTAGAAGTATAACGGAGCACTTATGGGTTACTTACTACCCTTGTGACATGAGGTTGATCTGTTGTCCATACCTAAACCTTGGAGGTTGAAAAATGAAGGATGAATCTGTTTCTAAATGCTAAGCGATATTCTTTCAAATGTGTTAACTACAAGGTGCAGATATCGTGGCTTTGATACAGATGCTATGGTATACAGGTCCAGAAACCATAAGTTGTTAACCCTTAAGCTCGGTACTACGGATATCGCAACCCTTCGGCCTTGATTCCACGATAGGCACCGTAAATCTGGGAGAAATGTGGCGTTTCTGCCTATCCTCGGGAATGAACCTGGACCACAAGGAGTTCGTCACCCCGTTGCCGCGAAGTCAGGTTTAACCAACTACGCTAGAGAGCTGGACGATTCTATTTGGACGCATGATTCTAATTTAGTCTGACTGACGTCAATTATCCTGTTTTATAAAAACATTAGAACGAGTTCGAGAATAGAGCATACACTTATATCTCTAGACCTTATTAGATGTTAAAGGTTTCATTCATTCATTCATTCAGTAGCATGTCCCTCGCGGAACCTCGCTGCCATAACAACCCTCCGGAAAACCTTCCTATCATGAGCAAGATGTCCTGCGTCTGATACACCCATCTGGAGATCATCTGCCACATCCTGCACCCATCTTCTCCTTGGCCTTCCTCTTCCTCTCTTCCCAGGCATATACCCCTCCATTATTGTTCTCTCTAGACCTCCATGACGTTTCAAGTGACCAAAATATTTCAATTTTCTTTGTTTTATTGTCTTTACTAGCCAACCCTCTTCAATATTCAGCTCTTGAAGTATGGATGCATTTGTTCTTTTCTTTACCCAAGATATTCTTAGAACCTGTCTGTAACATTTATATTCAAATGCATTTATGCGCTGTTCCGCTTGTTTAGTAAGTGTCCAGGTCTCACAGGCGTATGTTGCAATGGGAAAGATGCATGCTCTTAAAAATCTGACCTTTGTAATTCTTATCTGTACAATTCCATAATTTATTCAGTTGTTTTAGTCTTTGAAGAGCAATTGATAGTCGCCGTTTAATTTCTTTCATTGTGTCACCATTGTTGGTAACCAGTGACCCAAGATATTCGAAATTTTCCACCACTTCCAATCTTTCCTCATTAACATATATTTCCTTCTCCATGGCAGTTTTGTTTGTATGCATTATCTTTGTTTTTGCTGTGTTAAGAAATAAGTTATGATTTTCACTATTTCTTTGGAGTGAGGTTAATAAGTTTTCTAAACCATTTTGTGATGTTGATAGTAATACTGTATCATCAGCATAACGAATTTCTGGTATTTCATGACCACCGATGTTTAGGGCATCATATTGTTCCTTGTTTATATCATCTCTTACATTTCTCATTATATTTACGGCGTACAGGTTGAACAAATACGGTGACAGCACACATCCCTGACGGACTCCTTGCTTGATGCCAAAAAACCAGTCTGATGTCTCTCCATCTATTCTGACTGCTGCTTGTTGGTCTTGATAGAGCATTTTAATGAGCTGCACTATATGTGATGGAAAGCCCATATTCCTCATGATTTCCCAAAGCTTCTGATGTTGTACACAGTCAAATGCTTTTGAATAATCCACAAAACATAAGAACAGATTTACATTAAATTCTCTACACTTCTCTATTATTAAACGCATGTTGAATATATGATCTCTTGTTCCTCTTCCCTGTCTAAATCCAGCCTGAGCTACATTAATCTCTTCTTCCATTTTCTTTTGCAGTCTTCTCATTATAATTTTTAGTAGAATTTTACTTGCATGACTGATCAGGGCAATAGTTCGATAGTTTGTACATAATTTCAGGTCACCCTTTTTTGGTATTGGAATGAAGATAGTTCTCTTCCAGTCTTTTTGGCCAAATACCATATTTCCATATCTTTTCACATAATGCATGATAGATTTTTATGCTTTCTTCTCCTCCCGCTTTAATCAATTCAGCTGGTATCTCATCACATCCAGGTGATTTACCATTTTTCAGGCTCCTTATTGCCCATGAAATTTCATCTAATGAAGGTTCAGGTTCTGCCTCTACTGTTACTGGTTCATGTATATCATTCATATCCTCACTGTCATTCATATCATACATTCCGCTGCAGTATTCCTGCCATCTTCCTAGAATTTGTCTAGATTCTGTTAAAGTATTTCCCAACCTGTCACAAATAACATTTAACTGAGGTTGAAAATTTCTTGTCAATAACTTCATTTCCTTGAACATTTCGTAATCTCTTCCATTTTTGTGATGCTGCTCTATTTTAATACAGCAATCTTGTACATACTGATTTTTATCCTTTCTTGTGTACTTTCTTATTTCTCGTGTAAAAAAATTTATACTTCATCCTACTATCATTGGTTTCTCCTTTCTTTTTCAGTTCTCTTCGTTGTTTTATTAGTTCTAACGTGTATGGTGTGATCCATGGTTTATGTTGCTTAGTCCTGGTGGGTATTAAGTCTTTAGCTGCTGTTATCAAGATATCCCTAGCTTGTACCGCCAGTTCATCAGGTGTCATTTCCTCTTGTACAGACATCAAGACCTCAAAACGGTTCTTCACTTCTACGTTGTATGCATCTGGTATTTTTGTGAGATCAAATCGAAATGGCCTTGGTCCTCGGGTAAGCTTTTTGAGTTTTAATTTTAGATCTGCTTCTAGTAACTGATGATCTGTATCGCAATCTGCACTTCGCAGGGTTTTTTTGCAGATGTTATGCTCGATCTCCATCTTCTTTGTATTAAAATGTAATCTATCTGATTTTTGGTAACACCGTCAGGGGATGTCCATGTGAAAAGCCTTCTAGGGTGTTGTTTATAAAGTGTGTTAGCTATTGTTAATTCATTTTCTATGCAAAATTCAATCAATTTTTCTCCTGTTTCATTTCTATTACCCAATCCAAATTTTCCTAAAACGTGTCTCTCATTTTCATCTCTGCCTGTACCTACTTTAGCATTAAAATCTCCCATTATTATTATTATATCATTCTGATTAATTTTATTTAATGTGTCTTGCAGTATGGCATAAAAATCTTCAATTTCGCCCTCCTCTGCTGTTGAAGTTGGTGCATATACCTGCATGAAAGTTATGTTTTTTGGACGGCCTTTAAGTCTGATAGTTAGGATTCTATCACTAACTGGATTATATCCCATAATAGCTTTTGCTGTTGTTTTATCTAAACAAAATGCCACTCCGCTCTGGCCTCTTACATCTCTACCAGAATATACGAAATAGCTTCCATATTCATTGATAAAATGTCCCTTGCCACTCCAACGATGTTCACAAATTCCTAAGATCTGAATATTTAATCTTTCAATCTCATCACATACTACTTTAAGCTTTCCTTCATACAGACTTCTCACATTCCACGTTCCTATTCGCATTCTGTTTCTTAGTCTGACACAGTGGATTTCCTTGGTAACACAGTCAGGATTAACTCCGTCATCACGATTACTAGTACCGACCCCTGTATCACACTCTTCCCCAGTGTTATCTGATCTGTGTTAAAGGTTTAGGAACTTTTAATGCCTAAAATTCGTTGATGAGAATTTTTTGGTAACATGTTATTTCATGCGGTTAAAGAGCATATTGTTTCGTTCATTTCTTGGCGGCAGTCGTTCGGGTTTTAATACTATTCTTGAGTAATTGGTTTTTTTTTTTTTTTACATTCGCGACCTAGAAAAATGGAAAAGAAGGAGGAAAGGGGGGTGGGGATAAACTGACTTGCTTGGGAAGTTCCATTCTCTTCTTCCTCGCCTTCAACTGCTGAAAGTTCTGGTTGTTCATCCACCTCTGGACTTTAGACTTGTTCCACAAACTGAGTGTTGCGTGCACATTCCTTTTACAGCATGACTTCTACGGATGCAGGCTGTTTGTTCCTTTTCTCACAGGTAGATGCACTCCACTAGGAAACGCCCAAATAGTCGACTCTTATGACAAGTAGGGAGGCAGTGGGTCTATTCAATGGGGCCCCGTAACCCACACGGCTCGCACGGGGAAGTTTCCTTTTAATTAAACTCAAAATATGAGTTGGAAATCCAGCTGTAGCAGTCTAAAAGATTGCAGAAAGTTGAGATGATCAGCGTGTGCATGTGGAACTCAAGAGGAGGCTACCACATTATTTATATATATATATATATATATATATATATATATATATATATATATATATATATATATATATATATATATATATATATATATATAGAGAGAGAGAGAGAGAGAGAGAGAGATGGAAACTAAACAGAAGCCATAAGTGTTATCTCAAAGACCTGATCGTGTGGAACCCAGGCCATGCAGATTATCTACATGAACTGGGGAAGAGAACAACGGTAGAGCGATAGGAGTTCTTGTCACTTTGGGTCGTGAGTGCAGGAACTAGCCAGCCGGCGCTTCAGAATCAGAAGTTCAACAAATGATTCATGACAATTCCCGCCCAACTGATGTGATTATCTATACATATGGCTGTGTGTTGAGCGGCAGACGAAGTGCATGGGGGTTTCTAGCAAAGGTGAATGAACCTCGCTTGGTGCAACAAAGCCTGGCATATGATATCAATGTCTAGTTTGAGAATGAAGATTAAGATCAGGCAGCAAAGATGACGGAAATATGCTACAGAAAGCGCTGCGGTGGAAGGCTCTGTCGCTGGATTCAAACAAAAAGAATGAATAAACATGGCAACAGCATGTCATAGAAGAAGTCAGAAGAAGACTTGCTTTAGTTTAGCAAAGTAGAGGCTAAACTGCGTGAAGAACCTATGGCATAGACACTGCAAGCAGGGTACCGTGACAGTTTTGAGATCGTATATTTTCTCGGGGGGGGGGGGGGGAATTGCTTTGATAATTGATGACTGTTATCATTGTTATTTAACAACAAGCAAATTATGAATAATAAAATATGTTTGCTGGGTTTTGTTGTTGTTGTGGGGATTGGGGAGGGGGCGGGTGTGTCATCAATTTTATTATCTTCACGGCGAGCGATGTAAGCGACTCCATAATCATACTTATTTTTTCATTAGTTTGTGTCTGGGGGTTAACATAATTAATTATATTTTACTAATTAATCAGATAATAACAAATAACTTATTTTCTCTACTCTTGGAATGGCTTACGGCGTCAGGGCATAAAGAGATCTTTAAAACGAGCTTTCTGTTAATTTCGTATATAGTACTTTTCAGTGTGTCTGATATTTCCGCGGTCCATATTCTGCGTGGTTGACCTCTGGATCTGCTACCACTGTATCTGTATAAGATTACTCTCTGTGGGGCCCTGTCTGTTGCCAGTCGTGTTACATGACCAAACCATTTGATTTGCTTTCTACTGATAAAGTTCAGCATTGGTTCTGTGCTGACTCTCCTCCTAATATCATCATACTCTACTCCTTATATCATCATTGTTGGTTCTGTGCTGACTCTACTCCTGATATCATCATTGTTGGTTCTGTACTGACGCTACTCCTGATATCATCATTGTTGGTTCTGTGCTGACTCTACTCCTGATATCATCATTGTTGGTTCTGTACTGACTCTACTCCTGATATCATCATTGTTGGTTCTGTGCTGACTCTACTCCTGATATCATCGTTCTTAAGTCGATCTGCCCATGTTACACCTAGCATGATACTAGATATTTCATTTCTATCGTGACTATTTTTTTTCTTTTTTCTGAAGAAATTATCCATGTTTGACACTTACAGCATAGCACTGGTAAGAAAAGTGGGCTGAAGTGCTTATTTTTATGTGTTCACATTCGCGCTCTTGTTTTTCAATATTGAGGGCCTTTGTCCTATAACTTGACTGGCTTTACCGCACCTGTGTTGTATTTCTTTTATCCATTCTTTCGTTTTCTGAAAGAAAAAAATGCTCCACAGATATCTTCTTCCTTTCCTTCGCGTTCACAGGCTGTAAACTTCGGCGGAAAATTCTGGTTGTTTAAACGCCTCTGGACTTTAGACTTGTTCCAGAATCTGAGTGTTGTGCACATCAGTTTTGCAGATCTAACTTTTTCTGTATGCAGACTGTTGGTCCCTTGCCTCTCAGACAGATGCACTCCGACTTTGAAGAAAACCCACAATTAGTCCACTCTTATGACATACTTGTTGAGGCAGCAGTGGGTCTATTCTTGTTTTCATCACAATGGGACCCCAGAACCCACAAGTGGAACTCCCTAGATTTCTAAAGTTTTGTTTGTTCAATCTGATGTTCATCAATGTAGATATTGGTGGTTGTTCCTTTTCTGGAGAATATCATCACTTCTGTTTCATCTACCTTGATCTTTATATCATAGCTGTTGCATGCTCAGTGGAGTCTGTTAAAAGGCTGTTGTAGTTATTTATTAACAACTCACAACAACAAATAAAACAAATCTAAAAACATTCTCAGCACTTGAAAGAAACAAATTAAACAATATACCAGACACAACACTTAAGTAGTGAAAAAATAGTTTACTCACTGTGCATAATTACCAAGAAATAAATGAATAAAAAGCTCTTGCATGGATAAACTACAGGCACAAGAACTAGCAGTAAATGGATGAGATTAACAACAATTGTAAAAACCAATAATGCAGCAGAATTTACATCACTGATTAATGAGACGTTGTGTGGGCTACAATGCTTTAAATCCATACCACTATAAGAGGCACATTTTTTGTTATTGTAAAGCCCTACTCCGACTGTTGCCAGGGGCTTTAAATCTAAACTATGGGCTGAACAGGGTTTCTGGGACATGTGGCTGGGCGATACTCATCCGAATAATAGCACTTTGTGTCAATCAGTCAGTAGCCTGTCCTTTGCAGAACCTTGCTTCCACAACAACCTTCTGGAAAACTTCTCGATCACAAACAAGATTTTTCGCGTCTGATCATCCACCACATGCTGCATCCATTTTCTCTTTAGCCTTCCTCTTCCTCTCTTCCCAGGCATATACCTCTCCATTATTGTTCTGTCTAAACTTTCGTAACATTTAACTTGACCAAAATATTTCAATTTTCTGTGTTTTATCGTCTTTAATAGCCAACCTTCTTCAATATTCAGTTCTTGAACTTTGTGTCAGCTGGTATTTATGGCTCGTTGTGCTGTCCTGCTGGGGTTATACGTCAGTCAGTCTGCAATGTTTGAGGCATTTAGAGAATGGCAGATAACAGGCACAAATTGTACATGCAGCTAAATGGGAGCAGGCGACGCCCCAGCCCTTGAAGACAGTATAAAGTTTATATTCAGGCACACAAACAAACTCGTCGAGTCATTAATTGGAATGAAAAGGACAACAACAGAGAGAAACGATGGCGGGTGATCATCATCATCATGTGCTGTGCCGATAAGCGTAGACTGTCATGTTTTGCCATCCCACACGATCACCAGAATCACAGATCAGTTCAATGTTTTTGTCTCGCCCCCATCCACCTGGCCAGGGCATCCAGGTATGTATTTCTTTGCTTTCCTCTTGCTCTCTTTCTACCCGTCGTGCCAGTTTTCACCAAGTCCTTGAGTCTGTTCCTTCTCACATGTCCCGAAAAATACTGACTGTCCACGTCAATTATTTTAATAGGTTTACAACCTGATAAGCAGAAACAGAACTCACCGGGCACCCAAGAAATTGTTCTTCTTATCAGAAATTCCTCTTATCCAGATAAGAACTCAAGCAAGAAACATTGCCGGAGATAAGCAAAATGTTCTTTACAACATAAATCTGCCGCATCCATGATCACTTTTAGCGGTCAGCACTGTACTCAGCAAAAGACACCTCTAAAGGATAATCCAGTACTTACAATACGGCACAATGTAAAAAATTCTGCTGTTATCAGTTGACAGAACAGCAGGCAATACAAATTGTTATACAAATTTCTATACAAAAAGAAAATTATTGGGATTTGCTTCCTGAGAAATATCAATTTAAAAATATCAGCAGCTTTTTCAGTCTTTACCTTAGCTACCAAGAAACATCACAGAGATTACCATCACTACCAAGAAATGATACAGAGATTACACTGACTACCAAGACATGATACAGAGATTACCCTGACTACCAAGAAATGACACTTACCCAGAAATTACACAGACTACCAAACAATAACACCAAGAAACATCACAGAGATTACCCTGACTATCAAGAAATTACACCTACCAAGAAATGACACGGAAGCTACGCTGAATACCAAGAAATGTGACTAAGATTACCCTGACTACCAAGAAATGTGACTAAGATTACCCTGACTACCAAGAAATGACATCTACCAAGAAATGACACAGAAGTTACGCTGAATACCAAGAAATGTGACTAAGATTACCCTGACTACCAAGAAATGTGACTAAGCTTACCCTAGAAATGACACAGGGATAGCCCTGGCTACTAAGAAATGACACAGAGATTACCCTAACTACTAAGAAATGACACAGAGATTACCCTGAGTACCAAGAAATGACATCTACCAAGAAATGACAGATTACCCTGACTACTAAGAAACATCATAGAGATTACCCTCACTACCAAGAAATGACACATACTAAGAAACATCACAGAGATTACCCTGACTATCAAACTCTTTGATATGTGTGCTTATCTGTGTGTGAGCACGTGACTGTGTTTGTTGATTATCCCATTAGGCATACATATGAGTATAAATTCATGTAAAGAAAAGATGTATCAACTTGAAAAAAAAATTACCTTCTTGAAGCAAAATGTTAAGATTACCTGTTTAAACATATAGGTGTATAAATTACCCAATTAAACATTTTATATACACTTTATAAATTATACCTTCAGCAAAATTTTAATAGATAACTTGTTTAAACACATACATTTACCAAAGAAAACATTATATATCAATTTTGATAAACTATCTCTAAGCAAAATTTTGATAGATTACCTGTTTAAACATACACATATTGTCATTCCCATGTGAGATGCCATTTTTCAGTTATTTTGAAGCCCCACTCTGGCTTCTCTCTGTGGCTAAGTCAATGCGAACGCTTCGTAATGCCCGGATGCCGGGTTCGATCCTAGCTGCGGGCCATGCGCCTTGCGTTGGTTTCGACAGTGGTATCAAGAAAGCCGACCGTCCAGAAATCAATGGCAAACTACTGGACGTAAATTTGCCTAGAAAAACCACGCAACAGCCAGGGGCTGTTGGGGTTGGTTCTGTAAAGGATACGCAACTAACTCTGGCTTCTGCCCGGAGGAGCGACAGACATATGACATCTGGTAAAGGACGCAGCTGGAGTGATTACGTGAGGAAGACATATAGTTAGTTACAGATTGTTGAACAGTTCCTCCACTATACAGACAAACTCATAAAAATACAGTATATTTATTAATAAAACATCTCTTGCGCATAAACATTTAAGACAAATGGACAGCATTTATATATATATAAACCATTTATAGATAGGTTTACATATATATATATATATTTGGAAAACATATTTTAAAATCAAACTTATGCATTGTAAAATACACAGGAAGGTATAGTGTATGAAACATAAAAATATATTTAGCATATCTCCTTCTTCTTCTTTTGCTTCTTATTCTTCGGCATTCCCCCTTTAAAGGGTAGCTGGCACATTGTATTACGATTAACAGCTTGAGTGCAATATCTCTACCTTTCTGGCCCAACATATCCAATTTCGGAAGCCGTCCTGGTGTAGTGGCTAGAAGCTCGGCTGTGGATCTGAAGGTCATGGATTCAGGTCCTAATGGACAAGGACGTTTTTTTCAAAATGACCAAAACTTAAATGAGTTCCAAGTAAGTCCTGGGAAGTAAATCTGGCTGGCATGTTTTCGACCGCAACAGCCACTGAGTTCTGACTGGTCGTCTAGTCCTATGTGCTCAATAAGCCTGAGGTCATAGAATAGGATCACTTATTTCTGATTTCAACAAACCATCAATTTATGATATGCCTGTTAAGGGGCAGTGGGTTTTTCTTTTTTTCCTCCTTCTTCTTCTTTTGTTCGTTTGAAATAGATTATCTACATCTGCAATGTTGTCTCTAGTATTCTCTAGTATGAACTTCACTGTCTTTTGTAATTCACTCAGCCACCCGTAAAGTTTGACTTGCACCGATGTTTCTCTTGGCCAAAAGTTTTGCCTTGAAATGTTGTATTTGGGACAGTTTTGGAGGACATGACCAGTTGCCTCAGGTGCCAATCCACATGTGCACACGGCTGATTCGCCAATTTCAAAATTTGTGCGAAGTCAATTGTGTCCTGTTCTAAGGACTTTGTTCCTCCTTAACTGGGAGCCTGAAGCCCACAGCGGATATTTACAATATGACATCACTCAAAAACATACACATACACAGTCCCAGCTGAATTAATAAGAAATAATAAACGAATCACTATCAAAATGTAAAAAAGGAAGTGAGCTACAAAGCTGCCTAAAATATGCTCATTTGCAAATCAATACTTTTTTTTTTTTTTAAAAGGTTGAAAAACTGAAACAAGAAAGTTGCAACATATTTTCATAATTATTTCATGATAAAGTATGAGCGGTGTATCAGTAGATAAATGTTAGCAGTATCATAACTAACAATACATGTATGTATAATACTTAGTCACAGGTCATGTTGTGCACACATAATGTTGTGAGCACCAGTGCCCACCTGTTGAGCTGTAATACTTCTTTTTAACAAACATCAGAAATTTTTTTTTTTTTTTTTTTAGCGGTACCCCCCCCACACCCTTTTTTTTTTTTGCACGACTTTTTATCTATAAAATAAGCCCTGAAATAAGCTATAGTTATTTTTAAGATTTATTTCTTTGGATTTTCAACAAAGACATTAAAGCGGCCGATATTGTGAATTCTGGGAACATCGAAAACAAGGAAGATGTATTTTGAATTATTTATATTTGAGTCAACTGTAAATTATTGAGATTTGTGGAAGTGACCGTGATAAACCAGGTAAGTCCAGAATTATGCAGACAAAAGGACATGCTCTTCACCTTGAGTCTACCTTGGTGAAACAGATAAGACTTTTTTTTTAATGTAGTCAACCTCCAGACACAGACATCAGAAGGAGACAGTCATAATTTTTCGGCCATGTTTTGAGAAGAGGGAAAATAGAACATGTTGTGACCACTGGAAAGATCTGTGGAAGGAGGGATAGAGGAAGACACCGAGAGAAGATGTTTGACAGTCTTGTTGCATGGCATGGAGGTGTGTCGGCACATGAACTGATACATGCTGCAGGAGATCGCAGATTATGGAGAGGCATGATCGCCCACGCCTGTCGGCAAGGCACCTGATGTCAACCTCCATTGTTGAGGGGGCCCAATAATGTTTGTTTATCAATAACTGAGGGGTGATTTATTTAAAAACTTCATATCAATCTTCAGGCTGAATAACACATCATTTTTTTTATAACTTATTTGTATGGTTAATATGGTTAAAATACTGTTCACAAACAACGTAAGGCAGAGAGAATATACACATCAATTATGTTTACACTTTGATAATAACAAAATAACCAATGAAAGTAAATTAATCTGTGTATATCGCTTGCATATGAGCACACATGGTTAATATAGATGAAAAAAGTAAACATTGATCACTATCAAAAACAGAAACAAACAAAACAGAAACAAACAAACAAATCTAGACCCTTTTTTGGTGGTCCAGCTGATATGCGGTACTACAATGTCAAAATGAATTTAGGAAACAGAATCCACATACGTATGCACACACATCACACACACATGCAACTCATATATGTGGTAATTTTGGTAAGATCAATATAAATCGTAGTTTTTAGAAAGAATTTTTTGCAAAGCACACACAAAAATGCATTAAAAATGTTTTTAAAATACTTCTGTACAAAGTTGTCAGAGCAGGCACTGTCATGTTTGTTTCTTCATTCTCTATTTCCCTTTTATTAGTTCTCCATTTTTTTTAAATCAATTGAATCACTACTTCACTTTCTTCATCACCACTTATTTTCCACTTCATCTTCTTCATTATTAATTTCCTTCATCTTCATCACAAGGTTTTTCTTATCATTCTTTTGTTCATTCATCAATCTTCTCCATCATGTACTTTATTCTTTCTTATCATTCAGTTTCTCTGTCCTAACTTTCTTCATCATATTTCTTTCTTTACTTCTTCCATGTCAAGCTCCACATTCTTCCACACTGTCATCTAGTTCTTCCTTCTTTCTTATCATTCAGTTTCTCTGTCCTAACTTTCTTCATCATATTTCTTTCTTTACTTCTTCCATGTCAAGCTCCACATTCTTCCTCACTGTCATCTAGTTCTTCCTTCTTTCTTCTGTATTATTTGTTTTTTCGCGTTCAATCGTCAACATTCACCAGGGCTTTGATTCCTGTGGTGGGCATTTTAGAAAAAGATAGTTCTCATGGCTTTCAGACAGGGGTATGAGAGTGGCACCAAGGAAGAGACTTTGGCCTTACCCTGTAAAACTGTCACAGTTAGAAGTGGATAAACTTTAGTCAACCTTTACTGTGGTTGGAGGCACTATTCTGTTTCTTGATCTTCATCATTATTCTACGTCAGTTTTGTTATCCATCATCTCTGTGTCAGAGACAGAATTTTGTCTCAAGATCTTCATCATTCTTTGTCAGTTTTGTTCTATGGCATCTCTGTGTCGGAGACAGAATTTCATACCTCCATCTTCATCATTATTCTGTCAGTTTTTTTCTATGGCATCTCTGTATCACAGACAGAATTTCATACCTCGATCTTCATTCTTTGTCAGTTTTGTTCTCCATCATCTCTGTGTCAGAGACAGAATTTCCTATTTCGATCTTCATCATTCTTTGTCAGTTTTGTTCTATGGCATCTCTGTGTCAGAGACAGAATTTCCTATTTCGATCTTCATCATTCTTTGTCAGTTTTGTTCTACGGCATCTCTGTGTCAGAGATAGAATTTCATACCTCGATCTTCATTCTTTGTCAGTTTTGTTCTATGGCATCTCTGTGTCAGAGACAGAATTTCATACCTCGATCTTCATTCTTTGTCAGTTTTGTTCTATGGCATCTCTGTGTCAGAGACAGAATTTTGTCTCAAGATCTTCATCATTCTTTGTCAGTTTTGTTCTACGGCATCTCTGTGTCAGAGACAGAATTTCCTATTTCGATCTTCATCATTCTTTGTCAGTTTTGTTCTATGGCATCTCTGTGTCAGAGACAGAATTTTGTCTCAAGATCTTCATCATTCTTTGTCAGTTTTGTTCTACGGCATCTCTGTGTCAGAGATAGAATTTCATACCTCGATCTTCATTCTTTGTCAGTTTTGTTCTATGGATCTCTGTGTCAGCTTCATCTTCAGTTGTATACACTTTCATCTTTCCCTCCTAATTCTCCAAAACCTTGTTTATTTGTGGTGGTTTTTTCAAAGCTTATTCTCTGTCTTCTAAAAAGAAAATGCAATGTAGTATGTTATTATATCAATAACATCCCAAGCATCAACAATATGTAGTGTACATTTACAAAAAAAATAACAACAGTGAATACAGAAAAATACAGAAATATTTAACAAATCCAGTGAAAAATGAAATATGGACATAAAGTATAAACTATGGGCACAGACATAAAGTATAAAATATAGGCATAAAGTATACAATGTGAAAGTAAGAATACTATTTTGTTTGGGGGGGGGGGAGAGGGATTAAAACTAAATCCATATTCACTTGATTTCAGCAGGCAAAGTGGTATAAACTAGATCGGTATTTCCCAAACTTTGCTTAGTCGAGGCACCTTTTTTGTTTCAAATAAAAAAAATTTTCCACGGTGCCTCACCCTAAGCAAAAGTATGACTATTTGTATGTAAGAGTTTTTTTTTTTTTTGTAATGTGTATTTTGGAATATTTCTTGACGCCCCTGTGAAGAGGTCGCAGCTCCCCAGGAGTTTGGGAATCACTGATCTGGACCTTATACTCATATTATGTATTTTCTGTTACCTAAACATAACACTATAAACGCTTGGTAGAGAAACAAATACAACTGATGTGTGAATGAAGAGTATCAAGAAGGGCTCAATGTAAGACAAGCCTGTCTGTGTGCCCAATGTGTGACCCTTTTAAAATCAAAATGGATCACTGCTATCAATTAAGCACCACTATCAAGATTTAGCACTACTATCAAGATTTAGCACTACTATCAAGATTTAGCACTACTATCAAGATTTAGCACCACTATCAAGATTTAGCACCGCTATCAAGATTTAGCAATACTATCAAGATTCAGCACTGAAATTCATACTGCCAGACTTTTAGCTCCAAATGCATAAATGCATCATTCCTATCAAAGGTTCAGCACTGAAAATTTAAACTACCAGACATTTCTTTTAAAATGCAAACACTGTTATGACAGATTCCACAATGAAAATCCATACTAGGTTTGTCTATTTAAATGTAACATTGATATCTAAGGTTATCAACCTGTAAAGCTAAATTATAATACACCTCCGACTAGACAGAAGGAAAAAAAACACAGCCATGAATAAAATATAAAGTCTTGAATTCAAAGTTTTGGTGATTATAAAATCCATGAAACTTTTGTTTGATTCGTGAAATTAAAACAGTGACAGTGGAAATCAGAAGAAAAAAAAAATCAAAGGTTTAAGAACTTCTCTGAGTGGATAAGAAACAAACTCGTTAGTTACCAATGGGCACATCACACAGGCATCAATCTATATATCTGCTAGATCTTTAAACTGACTGGTCTATAAGAGGGTCTCAGTAATGCATGGCACTTCTTAACGCCGCCTAGTGTAAAAATGCCAACTAGCTACTTTGAATGGACGTTTGTTTCAATGTGTTTCACTGCAGTGTTTTCATGTGTTCAGGGAATTTACCACCAAAAAAAATGTAATTGTGCTAACACCATTTTTGATTATCAGGTGAGTTGTAATATGTTGCACTTGTGCAATTTCAACAGGTCATTCCTTGGCACACACATCCCCCCCCCCCCCCCCCCAACCACCACTGGTTTTTTTTTTTTTTCTTTTCTCATCAGTCCCCTGCTGGTAAACTCTTTCATAACAAAACAGTTAAAGTGATGGTAGGAGAATCCAAAAAAATTATGTCAAAGAAACAAGGACATAGATATGCTGCTATATTTGAAAGAAAAGAATTACATGGTTATGGAATAAACTCGCTTTTGTGATAGGTGTATAATGATCACATAAACAATACAGATATTTTATTCGTAACAAAGATAGGGGTAGTTTATACATAACTAAGTATCTTTCAAAGTTAAAAATACCAGTCACACACAAAAAAAGATTATATAAAATCACAGATACGGTTCACAGACGTACAGATGTAGTTAACTCTTTCAGTCACCAGCTTTTGTTACTTTAACTCTTGTCTAACCTGAAACAGCTGATCGAAAAGGCAACAAATACTTAGTTTGTGAGATTTGAACAGAGACACTAGCGGACAGAAGTAGTTAGATAACAAATGTACACACAAAGGGCTCATCAGTAAAACCTGCCTGACAAACTGAGCTGGTAAGTCAAGGCACAAACTCCTGTTTACATCTATAATCTACTGCAAATCAAATGAAGCAGACATTACAATACAGCCATGAAGAATTAAAATAACAGATCATTTTACCTATTTAGGAAGCAATGACGGTCAAAGAAACCTTAAAAAACAATTTTATAATATGCATTGACAAGGCAACATTAGATTTTAAATGCCTGAACTAAATATGGAAACCTGAATTATATAAAGTCAAGTGATGTATCTTCAATTCTAATGCTGTTGTCATTTTAACATTTTCCAGTGACAGATAAAGAATTACTAAGGAAATGAAATGAAAGTTAAATGCCTTAGAAAATTAGTGAACTTTAAATGGGATGAATTAAAGAAGAGCGAACAAAACAAAAACAAAAATAAGAGAAACTCATGTTTATATTACAGTACATGTGTCTCAGGGAGTCGCTGTGGCCGAGCGGCTAGACGCTCATCATGGATCGAAAGGTCGTGAGTTCACTCGTTGGCGGAGCCAGACTTTTTTCAAAAATGACCTTGGCTCCCAGGTCGACCCAGCCTTGAGTGGGTACCGGGTGCAGTCCCGGGAAAGTAAAGGCGGCCGGCGTGATGCTGACCTCATCACCCATCCTATGCCGATTGGTCTATAAAAATCTAGGTCTAGCCATATATGCCCTATACACCTGATGGCGTGAAAAGGGTCCTTGACTACAAGTGTCTCCTAAGTTTCTATACCAAAGTAATTATAATATGATGAGTAGGCAGATCAGATCTCTAGGCACAAATTCCTGTTTATATGTACATGTACACTACAGGGTGTCTCATAATTTTCCATAAGGAGGGAAAACTTAACAAATTTTTGACAAAAACCATTTTTATTTATATAGTATGCTATATGCGACTACCATTATTTTGAAAACCGCTCTTGACAGGAGTCATCCACTGCTAAAGAAACATGTATAAGCACAGTTGGAGTTATACTTGTAAGGCATTAGCTTTTCCTTCTTATTCTTCTTCTTTCGTTCACCTGAAACAAGTTTTCTATATCAGCAATTTTCTATCTCGTATAAATTTCACTGTCGTTTTTAGTTTGTCCAGTGGTCCTGTTGAGTTTACGTTCCACTGTTCTTCTTTCTGGCCAAAAGGTTTGCCTTAATGTATCAAATTTGGTGCAGTCCTGGAGCACATTAAGGCATTGGTGATAGGTTGTTTTTTTTCCTGTGTATGAGAAACTTGAGACACCCTGATATATGGGTGTCTTCTTTGTCATAGTAACTTTGTCAGTCTTCTGTTGCTCATATAAACCACTCAGTTATTTTGTCAAGTTTCTCATTTATAATTGCACATTGTATATGTATGGTATATGTGCACATGGTATATGTACATATGGTATATGTGCACATGGCATATGTGCACATGGTATATGTGCACATTTAAAAAGAAAGGATAGAGATCACGGCGGCCGGTGACAACAGCTCATAATACCAAAGATATATATATATATTATATGAAGCCATAATTTACAAGCCTACTGCAGCTTCTGCACTAAGGTTCTTTCTTATATATAGAAAATAATATGGAAACAGTACAATGAGAGAATTATAAGAAACTGAAAATAGTAAAATTAGGGAAGAATTATTTGATCATCTTAAAATAATTCAAGAAGAATTATAAAATAACAGGGTCACAGTATAATGAGAGAGGAATCATAAAATAACATGTCAGTATAATTAGACAGGCAGCATACAATAACAACAGAATAGTGAGAGGTATCATAAAATTACAGGTTAAAAGTGTAAGGCGGGAAGCATTATACAATAACAGTATAATGAGAGAGGTATTATAAAATAACATGACAACAGTATCACAAGAGAAGATCGTTTCTGTTACCATTATTATTTATCATTACATTTCTGCAGCCTATGTTATGTAATCATCTTTTCTAATATCATCTTTCTATTTCTTAACATCAGTTGCTTAATGGATACTGTTTCATATTTTATTATCAGCTATAATTTTTTGAATATCTTTCATTATAACTGCTTCAGCTATGTATATTTTTTATTATTGATGTTTACAAACGGCTAAAAACCATGATAGAAACTTTTCTTATTGAACTTTCATAGCTGTTTCTACCATATTACCATCGTTTCCAATCCTTATTTCAAAGCTTTTTGCAGCAATCATCTTTTTAAATCCTACTTTTATTGCCGTGTTTCTGGTCATCACTGTTTTCCTAACCCTTCTTTTATAGCTGCTTCAACATTAACATCATTTTTTCTTAACTGTTCTTTCAAAGCAGCTTTTACCATATCATCATCTTTTCAACATCCGTAACCTCTTTCAACCGAAAACCATGTTATCATTTACGTTTATAAAATCTTTCAACAAAAAACCATGTTATCATCTACGTTTATAAAATCTTTCAACTGTAAACCATGTAATCATCTATGTGTATCAAGTGTTTCAGCTATAGTATAATCTACATTTATCAGCTGTTTCAATCATAAAACATATTATCATCTATGTGTATGAACTTTTTCAGCTATATTATAATCTACATTTATCAGCAGTTTTACTCATAAACCATGTTATCATCTATGTTTATCAGCTGCTTCAAGCATGTTATCATCTATGTTTGTCAGCTGTTTCAACCATGTTATCATCTATGTTTATCAGCTGCTTCAACCATGTTATCATCTATATTTATCAGCTGCTTCAACCATGTTATAATCTATGTTTATCAGCTGCTTCGACCACGTTACCATCTATGTTTATCAGCTACTTCAACCATGTTATCATCTATGTTTATCAGCTGCTTCACCACTATGTTACCATGTTATCATCTATGTTTATCACCATGTTATCATCTATGTTTATCAGCTGCTTCAACCATGTTATCATCTATGTTTAACAGCTGCTTCAACCAAGTTATCATCTATGTTTATCAGCTGCTTCAACCATGTTATCATCTATCTATCAGCTGCTTCAACCATGTTATCATCTATGTTTAACAGCTGCTTCAACCATGTTATCATCTATGTTTATCAGCTGCTTCAACCATGTTATCATCTATGTTTAACAGTTGCTTCAACCATGTTATCATCTATCTTTATCAGCTGCTTCAACCATGTTATCATCTATCTATCAGCTGCTTCAACCATGTTATCATCTATCTTTATCAGCTGCTTCAACCATGTTATCATCTATGTTTATCAGCTGCTTTACCCAGATCATTTCTTGTTTCTTCTTCATGTTTACAGACTGCTAGACATCAAGTTATCATCTTGTCTAGGTTCCATGCTGTCCAAGGACTGGCTTGGATCACCCTGCCCAGACTGTCCAGTTCCGGTTCTATCCAGCCCCATCTGGCGCTCTAACCGACTTTTATGTGATCTGGCAGACCCCTTCGTGAAGACAGCTTCATCTTCATCTAGCATGGGCTGAGACTCAACCGCTTCTGCCTCATCATCTTCACAGACAGAACCTAGAGGAGAGCCTACAGAAAAGGTAGACATGACTGAGGACTTATCCTTATCACCGAGCGGATCAAATGTGCCCATCCGGCCTGAGTTCACAAAGTCAACAGTTACTGCATGACGTGGAGTAGCTTTTGATCCTTGGTGGGAACGTTCTTCGCAGTTCCCGAGCTGCGCTTTTTCTTCTGACGCAGGAATTTCTTCTGTCTGAAGATTCTGGTCACGGTCCATGGGGAAAGGAGACGTTCCAGCCTCTTGTTTCTTTGTGTGGTCTTTTTGTGAATTTCTGTCTGCATGTCATCCACATTTGTCAGATTTTTATCGTATTTGGAGACAATCTGGCAAAGACAGGGAAACAAAGTGAAATATTAACAATAAACAGATCATTTTTACTCTTTGTACCTACCAATTTGTGTGTGTGTTTTTTGTTTATTTGTTGCGGTATATTTATGTAATCTGCTGATTACACACTTACTTGTCGTTTGTGTTTGTAATGAAATCCACTGGTTCAATTGTTGTCTGGTTTAATATCTTTCAATGATATTTTTATAGCTTCACTGCAGTTAATTAATTCTACCTCTTTCATGAGTCCCGCCCTCCCAAAAGTGCTACTTTCTGTCTGTGCTTGTCTAACTCATCTGTACTCAACTTTACTTCTTTTAAAATTACTATTTCAACTCATTTTGTGTATTTCTTGCTCCTATTTGTGGTAATGTATAGTTACATTATGTGCTGATGAAGACTCTGGCCCACAACGTTCACTTGTTGTTTGATATCTTACCATTTGTTTTAGATTTTTTTTTTAGACACTGTAGTTAGGACAAATGAGTCTTTTAAATCTGAGATTTTCGGTCCACATGGCTAGATCAGTCACCCAAGACCAATATAGGAACAGGAATTTTATTTTTGCTCGACCGACAGAAAAATGTTCCATAATCTCTACTGAGAATTCAAATCTCTGGGCTCTTCCCGAATGAGGGGTAAAGCATTTTTTAGCTTTTTTTTCAGCCAGCAACCCCGCCAGCAAGCAACCCTTTTGCAACAACAAAAAGACTACTGCCACATATATATACATTATCTCTTCTTGTTCGGACTTAACCTTTGATTTATTTAGGCTCAGGGGGGGAGAAAGCGATGAGAAGGAGGGGGAAAAACCAGCAGTACACTGTGACAGAAGGAAAAAGTTTTGAATTTGAAGTTTGAACAACGGATCAACATCATAGAAGAACACGGGTGGTAACCATGATGGAGGATGCTCCGTTCTTCTTTTAACTCATGTCTTGAGTCCGAAGAAGGAAAGGAGAGAAGAAAGAAGAAGCTCAGAAAAGAACAGTGGCCACAGGCTCTGTAGCACCGGCCAAAGATCCTGAAATACTTTGGGTAGATATTTAACTCCAAATTTTGTCCGGGCCAGCGCCATTAGGTTACATAGGATTAGGCTCATTATTCAAAGCTGCCAAAAGGGTTTTTTTATGTGCACAACAATGCACATGGCGATCCAATCTCACAGAAGAGGACCGGAGGAGGAGGAAGGGGGGGGAATACTACTAGTCCAAGTCCACGTCACATGAGTTGGGGAAAAATCCCAGGCCCTTACGGGGATTGAACCCTGAACCTCTAGCACTCGAGGCGAACACCATGCCTTGAGACCACGCAAAAACAAAACCAGTTGTAGTTGTTTAGGGGGGGAGAGATTGAAAGGAGGGAGAGAGGCAGAGGAAGACCAAGAGAAAAAGATCCTGGACAGTCTGACATCATCCCATGCAGGATCATACTGTGTCAGAGCTGACTGAAAGTATGTGAGGCTAGTGGATAGACGTGAACCATTTAACGCCACACGCGGCATGCAGGATCATCTGTGGGTTAGAGCTGACTGAAAGTATGTGAGGCTGTGGATTAGACGTGACCATCAACGCCACACGGGCATGGCAGGATCATTTGTGTCTCAGAGCTGACTGAAATGTAGGCCTTGTGAGGCTGGTGGCAATTAGACGTGGACCATCAATGCCACACGGCTCCATGCAGGGATCATCTGTGTCCAGAGGTGACTGAAAGTATCGATGAGCTTGGGCTGTGATAGACGTCGACCCATCAAATCGCCACACGGCCATATGCAATGCAGGGATCATCTGTGTCAGAGCTGACTGAAAGTATGTGAGGGGCTCGTGGGATTAGACAGTGACATCAACGCCAACGCCCCATGCGAGGATCATCTGTGTGTGATCATCTATCTATCTTCTCCTCACCCACAGGACACACAACCACCCACCCACCCAGAGGTTAGAGAGAGAGATAATGAATTTATATAATGGTGGAACATAACTAAAAAAGTCCCATTCATTTCATGCCCAAATTTGGGTTTTTCAAATTAAATCGTTTGTGTTAAAAAATACAAAAAAAAGAACATAGAAAGCCCGAAAGTTTTAAAAAATTTTAAAAAAGAAAGAAACGAACAAAGAAAACCACAAAAAAAAAAAATATTTCAAACATTTGCACAAGACACCTACCATCGCTATTTTCTGAACCGCGCAAAAGCGGGGACCCTTGGCACAAAATCAACTCCATAATCCAGCGACTTCTGCAGTTCCACGTAACAAAACACCCCGTTTCCTCAACAAAAAAAAACCCCGGGGGGCATATTTGGGATCCCGTGGACATTTTATCACAAATCTGCTAATTTTTTTACAAATCAAATCTGGAATGAAAGGGGATTAGGGTTTTCCCTTTCACTAGAAAAATGCCCCGACTTAATCAAACAATTCGACTCATCAGAACGGAACTCTTTTCTAGCTGCTGCAAATGAGGGTGGAACCTTATGGGGAAAGTGGGGAAAGCTGCGATGCCTTTCTAACAAAAACCGGGAAATTCATCATATCATCGCCTAAATTTTTACTTCTGCTGTTATGTTGTGGGGGGGGGGCATTGTATCCCTTTTAGGGGGGAGCATTGGGTATTATTTTATTTATTAGAATCTTTAAATTTTCCCCGTTTCATCTTCTTTGGGGGGGCCCCTGCTCTCATTCGATCTTTTCATGTGTAGCGCCGTGTTGGTAGCGTTCCCGGTGCATTCTTACAAATGACCAAACCATTGATCTTGTTATACATCCACCAAAGTCAGATCAAAAAATAATTTTATTGGTATCAGACACAGCTGAAAAGTATTTATACCTGTACTGAAGAAGTTTTAGAACCAAGGATGACAACAAAAAAAAAAAAAACCATCAAACACAGCCTTACCTTTTAGTGTCCATTCAAAAGTGATGGCAGGAAAATTTGGTCCAAAATC